>CM067369.1:125701616-125931616 GCA_034401795.1 Chaetoderma sp. LZ-2023a
GCATGACACGTGTGTTTTGCTGCTCTACTGCTACTGCTGCTACTACTACTACTACTACTACTACTACTACTACTACTACTACTACTACTACTACTACTACTACTACTACTACTAGCTGCTGCTGCTGCTTCTACTGCTACTGCTGCTGCTGCTACTGCTACTACTACTACTACTACTACTACTACTACTACTACTACTACTACTACTACTACTACTACTACTACTACTAATGGCTGCTGCTGCTTCTACTACTGTTGCTGCTGCGGCTACTACTACTACTACTACTACTACTACTACTACTACTACTACTACTACTACTACTACTACTACTACTACTAATGGCTGCTGCTGCTTCTACTACTGTTGCTGCTGCGGCTACTACTACTACTACTACTACTACTACTACTACTACTACTACTACTACTACTACTACTAGCTCCTGCTGCTGCTGCTGCTGCTGCTGCTACTACTACTACTACTACTACTACTACTACTACTACTACTACTACTACTACTACTACTACTACTAAAAATAATAATGATAATATTAATAATAATAATAATAATAATAATAATAATAATAATAATAATAATAATAATACATTTTATATGTAATATTTCTTAAATTTCTGTGTTGTACAGATTCATGATATTTTGATACGGCACACAGAACAGATATTCTGATTATTGGAAACGAAACAGAACTTCACCGATTGTCAGGGGGCTGAACATGGACTGTAGATTGAAGACATTTATATAATGGCCTTAACCAGTTACCCCTCAAATCTGTCTAAAAATTAAATTGTGTCATAGATAATGGCCCTTTGCGGACCAAGAGATTTAAAAAAAATTTACCACTGGAATATCTTCGAGCCAGTCATTCCCGTGATAAATCTTTTTTAATAAACGTCCTCTCTTCGTCTGCAAATGGACGCTTCTCACGACCATCGCAGAAGCTGTTTATGGCCGTCTTGAGTGTTAAAGGCTTAATTAGTTGCTTAGTGACATTATTGTGAATATTCTTAAGTATTTGACAGCTCAGCATTTAAAGTGACAGCGAGCTATTGCTAATTGCGTACAGTTAATGCTCGGAGTACACCGTAATACCTTTTGCACAACTAGTCGCCAAACAGTTGTGAGAGAAAGCGAGAGAGGGGAAGAAGGGAGGGAAGAAGGGGGAGGTGAAGGGAGTGAGAGGGTGATGGAGGAAAAGCGAAAGAGACGGAGGAAGGGAGAGGGTGGGGAGGGGAGGGGAGATAGGGGGAATGGAGAGGGAGGGGCATAGATGGAGGGAGGTGATGGTGTAGGGGGAGGGGGCGAGAGAGAGAGAGAAATGTAGAGAGATAGTAAGGGACGGGCGGATGAAGGGAGGGAGGGAGGGAGGGAGGGAGGGAGGGAGGGAGAGAGAGAGAGAGAGAGAGAGAGAGAGAGAGAGAGAGAGAGAGAGAGAGAGAGAGAGAATGAGAGAGAGAGAGCGAGAGAGAGCGAGAGAGAGAGAGAGAGATTCATCAACACAGTATGGGTGGGGTTAATAAATGTGTGGTTAATAATTAAATTTTTGCCGTTCTAAATTCATTGCGTCATATATGCGACAATTTGAGATTTCGTGGAAGACGTTGCTTTTGGTTAGCTACCAAGGTGGAATTTTCCAAAATGTATTGACATTGTGATACGCCAGGCTGTGGACCAATTGACATACTGTGCATTTTTGATGGGATTCGGTATGACCATATACAATGGCTGACTTAAGATACCATCGCGATCACAAAGAACTGGTCCACCGATGTCCATGTCGTTGCATAATGCAAGTTTGCTGTCGAGAAAATTATTATTTTCAGCCGTAAGTGTGTGGTACTATAAGACAGGTGGTCCTAAAACAGCCAGGGTGTGTTCAAAAGGTGCATCGCCGTTATGGACAGGTTTGATGGTACATTTTTCATCAAAAAATGTCTTGATATTGTATGACAAACGTTAAAAATAAAAATAGGAATATAAAAAGAATATGACTTCATATTTACAAACAGATTATTTTGTTTGTGTTATCCTTACACCATTTAATATGTAAACATGTGACTCAATACACTCACTTGGTTGATTTAGAACCGAACAACTTGCAACTTGCAACTTGCAACTGACCGGCATACATCTAACGACTGAGTTGGCGACTAGTTGAAAATATTAAAGATGCTTAATCTTCGGCAACCTGTCGCCAACTGGTTGGTGAATAGTCCAATTGGCGAATAGTCGTATACCAGCGTACATCTTACGATTTCATATCTTATAACTCCAGACAACTACGAACAACTCTCCTACAACTCCGAACATATAGTCTCCAACTAGTTGAGTCAGGGAATTACTTAGGAGATGTTCTCACATGAGAGTTAATCATGGATTAACTCTCTAGTGTGAACACGGGTTTAGATACATGTGCTGTGAGGTAAGGTCTACGATCCTACAATCACTTTTAAACATGGACCGTTTGTTTACATTCAAGAACTATTAATTAATAGGTCTTTCAATAGCAATAATTTGAAAACATGATACAGATTGATTGGCTGTTTTCTGCGGTTGTATGAAGTAAAAGTCCTTTGTCAACTGCAATCAGTTTTCTTCAACCTTCTCCGTTGTGTCTTGTCCTTTGCGAGTGTCCCAGACTTATTTAGGTTGTTTTCGTCTTTCTTGGTCTTAGGCCGTGTTCTCGCTGGAGACTTAACCGGCGTACGGCCATAGTGAGGTATGGCATTATTCCCGATTAACTCTCCAGTGGGAAAACGACCTTAGACTGTGTTCTCACTAGAGGCTTAGTCAAGAATAACACCATACTGAAGTATGGCGTTATTCCTGATTAACTCTCCAGTGAGAACACGGCCTTAGAATACGTTTTTATAGGGTGATCTGAAAATACATAACAAGTTGGTATAAGTAAATGTCGTCCTGTGCGTGCCTTATATGGCCACCCATTAGTGAAAACTAATCATAGCCATTTACCCCAGTCAAATTAGGGGTTGACCCACCACTAATTGTAACTGTACTGAAACCACTTTTATTTTGTCTAGTTAGGTCTTAGAAAATTAATGATGTATAAAAATCTAATAAAATCTTTTGTGTGGATCATGTGGAATTCAAAATGGCTGACAATATGACCGCTAATCGAGTATAATATGGCATTTATTTCAAGAACCATATTAGAACACATAAATGTATTATGAGTAGACAGAAACATGTCCCCGACCTGAACAATGATGACTTCTGCACTGCGTGACCAATCTATGACGTCACAACTAGGAGTGTGCATTTAGAGCAATACCAGTACACGTGTACACGTTAGCTTTAACGAACGTGTACACGTGTACACGTATTTGCCATTCTGCTTAAAAAATGTAGTATTAGTATGATATCTACTGAGCCTATTAAGTATGGAGGGGTATACTATGGTGGGGTAGGAAAATGAAATAACAATTTATTAACTCACGTCCCCACCCACACCCGCCTTGTGTGAACAGCGGCTCTAAGCGCTCACGGCGCTACTCATTTTGATTAACCGAATACCAAATATAAAATTTTTGTTCCGTTAAAGTCTATTTGCAAATCAAAAGAAAACTATTTTGTAAAATTATCAATGGAATTTACAAAAAGAGCGTTTTGATGTCATTCAAATGGATATTTCTCAAGACCACTAAACGATGTTTAGGTTGGCTTTAACATTAAAACGAATATGAAAATCCTAACTTTTGCCTGATCAGGGATCATTTGCGTGCCAAGAGAAAACTATTTTTAAACATTACCACTGAAATGACTGACTCTATTACCGAGCCACTCTTGACAGTGGTAAATATACAAAACTAATATTCTCTTTGCCTACAAATGGAAGGTCATAGAAACCATTTCAGTGGCTGCTTTGGCCGGCCTGACCATTATAGGGTTAAGTTGACACAAGAGGGATAAAGCTTGCTTACAGACTTTTGACAAAATTTGTATTTGGCACATGTTCTGGACAGATCAACATCAAGTAACAATGATTCACCCTTTGATGGTCAAGATTGGCTAAGAAAAATGGAAATCTGACATTGTGAAATCACAAATCCTTCGATTTGATAGGAACAGTAATTATAAAAAAAAGTCCAAATTCAACATGCTCAACCTTATTTCATGAACCAAAAACAAGACGCTAAAACAAGAGCACACCAACTTCGGAAGATAAATTTGGATACGTTATATAAGATAACGTATACAAAATGTAACACAACAGATCAGATCACTGCTAAGATTACCCACAACCAACCAGTCCCTAGGAGGGCTACTCCAGGAAATGTGAAAATACT
Organism: Chaetoderma sp. LZ-2023a; assembly: GCA_034401795.1. Taxonomy (NCBI): domain Eukaryota; kingdom Metazoa; phylum Mollusca; class Caudofoveata; order Chaetodermatida; family Chaetodermatidae; genus Chaetoderma; species Chaetoderma sp. LZ-2023a. The sequence goes on from CM067369.1 coordinate 125,705,939, forward strand.
AGGTGTGAATTAGACGGATTTCTTCCGAACCATGATAGTTTCACTAGATTTTCAACGAAAGATAAGTTCCAAATTCAATCATGCATGGATTGCGACACAGAAAATATAATTTACTTACTATCATGCAGGCTGTGTAAAAAACGATATGTAGAACAAACAAATGGTCCAGTCAGAGTGCATGCCACTGGGCATAAACCTGAATGAGGACACCACCGTAGCTGAGCATCTGAATCTGCCAGACCATTTTATCAACCATGATTTGGAAATCTTACCAATTGAACAAGCTGATTTTCGATACGGAAGAAGGTACTGAAATTACTCCTCAGAGATTCATTCTGGATTAAATGTCTGCAGACAAAATGACAATCTGGCCTAAATGTAGACTACACCTATCAGATACAAGGGGGATAATCCGTTGTGTCCTAAGATACAATAGGAAAAGCGTTGAAGCTAATAAATTTTCAAAGTATAATACAACACATTGCAAACTAAATTACGTGAACCCTTTGGGTCCAGACCCGTTATTGTATTTAAGAAAAACTAGTCTCCGCGGTCTCCTAGTGAAAGCAAACCAATGTAAAGATCAATAAGTAAAATATGGTGGAACCTGTCTATAGCGACCACATTAGGCACAATCAAAAAGAAGTCGCTAAAAATGTGTTCATTTAATATTGTCAATTAATACAGTTCGTGGATTTTAAAACTGCAGAGTGGTGATCCAATAAGACACGTTATTGTACAACCACCCGTCTTCGAGATCTATCGCCTCCGGTCCCATACACAGGTGATTGACATAGACAGGTTGGACAGCACAGAGAAGAAAACTATTGTGGTGCACTAAATAGGAGTAGTAAAAGAGGAAGAAAGATCCTGAGTGATTTTAATAATCTGCGATTGCATCGGAGATCTATAATAACCAGACTACATGTACTGAAGTAACTGTAAACCTGCGATGCCTAGCCATTAAGATATAGTATAAGGTCTCTTCTAACATGATAATTGAACATGTCTGGGCATGTGGAGTTGACTTCTCTCAAAACAGAAATTTGGTAACGTCGAGGTCCAAGGGGCCCCTTCCACATGTGCCTGAGACACAGGGGTGGTGGAAACATGAAAGGTTCGCATCGGGTATCATCTAAGTCCATTGAACTTTTCTGCTGAAAGGAAGTTCATGTCTATCAAAAGCGAAAACTGATAACTTTGCAGATCAAGGTATGCCCTTCACCCTAGGTATATGACCTAGGGGAGAGATTAACTTCAAGGGATATCGCAGGGTAACTTCTAATATGTCCCTTGACATTTTCTGATAAGATGGAATTTATTTTTCCAAAATTAAAACAAGAAAATTTGAGGAACAATGGTGCCCTTACCTTGGGTATGTGATCCAGGGCTGGTGTCAGCATTTGAGGACGTAACAGGGTATCTTCTAACATGCCCATTGAAGTTCTCTGATGAAGGGAAGTAATTTTTGTCAAAAGCGAAAACTGGTTAATTTAAGGCCCAAGAGGTGCTCTTCTCCATGGGTACGTGACACGGGGGTGGGTGGGTGGGTGGGTGGGTGGGTGGAGGAGTGGCTGGTGATAACGTTAAAAGAATTCAGACTATCTTCTAACATGCTCATTGAACTTCTTAGGTGAAAGGGAATTTATTTCTATGAAAAAACGGAAAGTGGCAACTGAGGCCCATGGGTACCCTCCCACATGGGCCTGTGACACAACGGTTATGGAAAGATGAAACGAGTTCATATGGTATTATGCAATAGGTCTATTGAACTTATCTGTTTTAGCCCAAAACGGAAACTGGTAATTTTGAGGTCCAAGCCACACCCTAGAACTTGTACATGTGCCCAGCATTGCTATTACAACATACAGAACTATATTGGTAACATCTTAAACCGAGTATGGTAGTGATCTTAACAAAGTTCTTGGTGTAGTCGCACTTCAAAAATCAAAATTTCACACTCTTTTGCCCAAAGAGAATTGGGTAGCTCAAAAACCCTTGGGCCGATTCAGAAGAAAAGCAATAGCATTTGATTCCAGACTGGGTAGCAGAAGTTGACAAAGTTTGGAGTTGATTGGATGAAAGGCAATTCAATCCATCCGAAAATGAAAACTGGTCATTTTCAGACCCGACTGGTGCCCTTCCCCATGTGTGTGTGATCCAGCGGTGATGTAAGCATTATATCATGTTACATGATATCTTCTAACATGTGCAATAAGCCTCTGATAAAAGGGACGCCAAATTTCTGCCAAAACCCCCCGAAAAATGGTAACTCGAATGCCCAAGATGTGCCCTGGAAGTCACAGACCATCTTCTCACATAGCTATTGACCCTCTCTACTGAAATTGGAGTCACTTCTGCCAAGAAAAACGGAAACTGGCAGCTTTGATGCCGAATGGGTGCCATTCCACCTGGGCCTGTGCCCCAGGGCTAGCGGAAACCTGAACGAATGTCATAGGGTATCGCCTAATATATTAATTGACATTCTCTGATGAAGGGGAGTTCATTTCTCTCAAAAACGAAAACTGGTAACTTTGAAGCCCAACAGCTGGCTTTCCTCCTGGATATATGACCCAGAGGTGACATAAACATCAGTGGATGCTTATAATGTGTCCTTTGAACCTTTCTGATGAAGGAGAGTACATTTTTGGCGAAAACTAAAACTGAGAAATTTGATGGCCAATACGTACCCTTCCTCTTGGGCATGGGCCTGTAAGATCAATCAGATGCTCAGAGCGGCACTGGTAACATTCTGACCAAGTATGGTAGTGATCTGATCAAAACTATTGGTGTAGTTGAGCTTCAAATGTCATACATTTCCTATGGGGCTTTATTGCCCACTGAAGTGGGTAGCTCGAAAACCCTTTGGCAGATCCACGGGAAAAAACTGGAGAATACGATTCAAGACTGGGTAGCAGAAGTGGACCAAGCTTGGAGTTGATCAGATGAAAACTGTAGGAGATACGGTCAGAGGTTTTGACGAAGAATAAGAAACAAGAAGGAAGAAAGATCTTAAGTGATTTTAATAATCGGCAATTGCATTGCAGATTAATAATAATAATAATAATAATAATAATTTAAAATCTAACAAAACGCTGAAAACGTATGTATTTTTATTTTTATTGACGCACTGGCAACGTGCGGCTTCAATTTCCATGTGCTAACTTAGCCGACAGTGATGCACCCATTAGTTTAATTTGTTGATCACCATCTCCCGGTCGGAGGATCGAACCGCCATTCTGCAACTCCGCATAGCATCAGCAACCAGGCATCTTTCCACTGGACCACCGCACCAAGACTAAAAAGTCAAGGATTGGCCGACCAGTTTTCACATGTCTGATATACTGACACACTGACGATTCATATGGGACTATCTGTGGATGCACCCGCCACAATTCAATCCTAGGCTTTTACGCCTATTGTACTCTGACTCCAGCACGGCTCTGGCAGTATATGTATTTTTATTTTTATTGACGCACTGGCAACGTGCGGCTTCAATTTCCATGTGCTAACTTAGCCGACAGTGATGCACCCATTAGTTTAATTTGTTGATCACCATCTCCCGGTCGGGGGATCGAACCGCCATTCTGCACCTCCGCATAGCATCAGCAAGCAGGCATCTTTCCACTGGACCACCGCACCAAGACTAAAAAGTCAAGGATTGGCCTACCAGTTTTCACATGTCTGATATACTGATACACTGACGATTCATATGGGACTATCTGTGGATGCACCCGCCACAATTCAATCCTAGGCTTTTACGCCTATTGTACTCTGACTCCAGCACGGCTCTGGCAGGATATGTATTTTTATTTTTATTGACGCACTGGCAACGTGCGGATTCAATTTCCATGTGCTAACTTAGCCGACAGTGATGCATCCATTAGTTTAATTTGTTGATCACCATATCCCGGTCGGGGGATCGAACCGCCATTCTGCAACTCCGCATAGCATCAGTATGCATGTATGTATTTTTTTTTTATTGACGCACTGGAAACGTGCGGCTTCAATTTCTATGTGCTAACTTAGCCGACAGTCACCCATTAGTTTAATTTGTTGATCACCATCTCCTGGTCGGGGGATCGAACAGCCATTCTGCAACTCCGCATAGCGTCAGCAACCAGACATCTTTCCACTGGACCACCGCGCCAAGACTAAAAGTCAAGGTTTGGCCGACCAGCTTTCACATGTCTGATATACTGACACACTGACGATTCATATGGGACTATCTGTGGATGCACCTGCCGCGATTCACTCCTAGGCTTTTACGCCTATTGTACTCTGACACCAGCACGGCTCTGGCAGTATATGTATTTTTTATTTTATTGATGCACTGGAAACGTGCGGCTTCAATTTCTATGTGCTAACTTATCCGACAGTCATGCACCCATTGGTTTAATTTGTTGATCACCATCTCCCGGTCTGGGGATCGAACCGCCATTCTCCAACTCCCCATAGCATCAGCAACCAGACATCTTTCCACTGGACCACCGCGCCAAGACTAAAAGTCACGGTTTGGCCGACCAGCTTTCACATGAAGGAGACTACATTTTTGTCTAAAACTAAAACTGAGAAATTTGATGCCTAATACGTACCCTTCCTCTTGGGCATGGGCCCGTCAGATTAATCAGATGCTCAGAGCGGCACTGGTGACATTCTGACCAAGTATGGTAGTGATCTGATCAAAACTATTGGTGTAGTCGAGCTTCAAATGTCATACATTCCTATGGGGCTTTTTTGCCCACTGAAGTGGGTAGCTCGAAAACTCCACGGGAAAAACTGGAGAATACGATTCAAGACTGGGTAGCAGAAGTGGACCAAGCTTGGAGTTGATCAGATGAAAACTGTAGGAGATACGGTCAGAGGTTTTGACGAAGAATAAGAAACAAGAAGGAAGAAAGATCCTAAGTGATTTTAATAATCTGCGATTGCATTGCAGATTAATAATAATAATAATAATAAAATTTAAAATTTAACAAAACGCTGAAAACTTGTGTGTGCGTGCGTGCGTGCGTGCGTGCGAGCGAGCGAGCGAGCGTGCGTGCGTGCGTGCGTGCGTGCGTGCGTGCGTGCGTGCGTGCGTGCGTGCGTGCGTGCGTGTGTGTGTATGCACGAAATAGCTATTCCTTACAAGCCAAAAGTACCTAGCATCAGAGTGACATAACCGTTAACCTTTTACTGGTAAAATGTGTCAAGAAAATTAAAATGTCTGCGGAGTGAATTTTTATTTGCAGGCCAAGAGAAAATCATTTCTAACACCGGAAAGTCGGGATCGGTCGGCTTTGTTATGGAGCCAGTCAACTGATGAATCCACTTTTCACAATGCCCCGCCCATCTCTAGATAAAATCCGCCCATGCATTGAGTGTGTTGGGACCGATTTGTATACGTTGAATTCTGAAATCCATGATAACAATTAACCTGTTGGTTATGTTGGGACCGGTTTGGCAGGAGGCTGTTGCTATGGTTGGTAGCAAGGGGCCCTGTCGAGTTAGTTTCAAAATATTCAACAGAATAGTAGAAATGTGCTGATATAGATCCCTTTTGAGAAGCAATTTGAGGAGCATGATGAGGAGCATGCCATACATATTCCTTTGGGTAGGATGGGGCTGAGTTTCTCAAAGACCTATTTTTGTTGTTTATACCTTATATATGACATCAGGAGGAGTTTTCCAATATTATTTGGGGGGGGGGGGTGTTTGGGGGGGGGGGGCCCCAATATGAGTCATAAGGAGATAAAACAAGGGTAATTCTATTGTTTTTATTTAACAATTCAGTTTAGTAATTAGCCATTTACATTATCCTATAGCTGCCCCACCCCACCCCACACCAACCCACCCACTCCACCCCACCCACTCCCCCACCCACCACCCCGTTATAGGTGCGCGATACATATTACATATAGGAATACTCTCCTTCACAAAAACCGAAATTAGATCATTTGGAAATCCCCACCTTAGCGGGGGGGGGGGGGGCGGTGTGGGGGGGGGGAGGGTGTTGGCAGCATTAATTAATAATATAAATAGATAAAATAAAGACAACAGGAATGCCCTCCTTTTTTCTCCTTATAACGAATACTGGAGAACAAAGAATATTGGAAAACCCCTCCTGACGTCATATATAATGTATAAATACCAAATGTAGGTATTTGGATACCCCCCCCCCCCCCCCACACACACACACACGCACGCACGCACGCACGCATGCACGCACGCACGCATCCCACCCAACCCCAAAAAAGAGGCCATACGCCTCATCGTGTTCCTTAAATTGCTCCTCAGAATGAATCTATAACATCGCCCTTCTACTCAGAATGTTTATTAAACATGAAAGACATACGATTCGTACAACTGACTGACTATTCCAGGTTCATGATGGAGTATTTCTGTCAATTATGATTGTGATGTCAGCCTACATATGACTTGATTGAATATGACGTCATATATTTGACCGGCAAATACGATCCATCAATTCATAGGAAGAATTACAAAAATATTATTCTCATTGCCTGCAAACGGACATTTCTCCAGACAACAGAAATGGTCACTTTTAACTGGCTTGGCTATTAACCCTTCTTATGTCAACTTAACACTTCAAACTTCAAACCTTCTTGTTCAAACCAACTAAAATCAGCTATGTGGTGGTCTTGAGGCATATCTATTTGCAGGCCAAGAGAAGAGTATTTTTGAATATGTTTGAATATTTACCACTGGAATGACTGGGTCAGTTACCGAGCCAGTCATTACAGTTGCAAATTTTCAAAAATACTCTTCTCTTGACCTTCAAATGGACACTGGTTAACCAAATACGTACATTTCTTTAAAGTCACCCTTTTGATGGTCAAGCCAGCCAAAATTCCAGTGGTAAATTTGTCGGCAAAAACAAATTGTCTTCTAAAATTAAAATTACGAAAAATGTTGATCATTAAACCGCTTAATTGATATAAGTAATATTTTGAGAGCGCTGTGGCTCTGCTGACATAAGTTGTGAATTAAGATTACCTGAGAAATCCTTGCAATCATTGTCCACAAATATAGTAAACACATCCTTGAAAGCTAAAAAGCAATGTCTGAAAAGAGACTGAATATTATGCACTTTCATTGAAACTACATGAATAATAATAATAATAATAATAATAATAATAATAATAATAATAATAATAATAGCTGAAACGTAATTATCTACTGCCGAAACTGTACATAATATAATTCCCTCGTATTCCATTGTAAATAGCATGGGTGAATAAAGACAACTTAAAAAACTGTGCATACAATGTGTATTTACACATAAAACATGTTGACGCAAGCCGAGTTATAATTCCATAGAGTTTTGTATTATGGGGATTTAGTAGACAAAGAACTTGTATCTACAGTTCGGTTAAGAAGTAACTTGACGTGTTTCGAAACTACGGTAAAATGTACTATTGAATAGTTTATCGTTAAAGGGATGCTAATCTCATCTCACATGTTGTCGATAGATTATGGTTTATAGATTCTATATCATTCATATCCTGTCATATTCCCTGTTCTGTATCACAATTATATGCTTCGTAATATCGCTCAAATGTTGAACGGTGAACTCTACCATATTGTCTCCTCTAGCGATAGTGTGTGATGTCATCTAAGTGACAATTTATTACACTCTTTGTTATGTAACAATCATTTTGTTGAAAATTTTGAAACTAATTTGACTGGAAGTTGTTGCTGCCTTAGTCAGCAACAACTTCCAGTTAAATTAGTTTCAAAATATTCAACAGCTTACCTGTATGGTTGCTTTATATCACATTGTCAATGTATAGATGGCGCCTCTATGACTGCGAGCGTATACCGAGGCAGACAAGCCTGGTTGTTTCTGATTGGTTGAAAAATAAATCATGACAGCTATCACAAGCTGTAGAAATGTACCAACATTTAGCTACTAAAATATTAATATATTTCTTTGACGGGATGATAAAAAGCTTAAAATGCCATGCATAGTTCATGAATGGCCTATCAGATCATTTGAATAAATATCATGAGATGAGGTTAGTTGTCCTTTAATTTGCTTGAAAATCATTGCTGCCTGTGTTAATGGCTTCCAATCAAACTCAAGTCCAAAATATTCAACAGAGCATCGTGTTGAAAATTATACTCACTAAGATGTTTGACGTTATGTTTTGGAAACATAAACATGTTATGAGCTGTTCTGCCCTTAGTAAAATTGAGATTTACCCACGCTAAAATGGGTAAGCATATAGGCCGGTTATTAAATCGGCTTAGCGAACTCTTAGCAGGTGTTCCCCTTTAAAAAAATGCGAGAGTACGCATGTTATTTCCTGTTGTTATTCACAGGTATTTATAAAATGAAAGCTGCTTGTAAGATCACGTGTAATGGGTATACAGTCCTGGAGGTGGGTGGGGGGTGGGGGGGGGGGGGGGGGGGGGGTGGGGGGCGGTGGGGAGTGGTTAATGCAGAATCCGCGACCGTTGTCTCGAAGTTCCTTAGCGGGCGCGCTTTAACGTGACATAAATAAAACCAAATTAAACATAATGATTTATGTTTGCAGTTACTATAGGCCTTATTAAAGAATGCCATATTCGTCGTTATGTGCTAAAAATAAGAGGCTATGCAGAAAGGCGAGAACAACAAACCCAGCTATTATATCTGACAAGCCCAGCTATGGTGAGAGAAATAGAGTGAAGCTCATAAATAGGTTCACATATTTCCGAAACAAAAAACCCCAGAAACATGGTAGTGCAATTTTGAAAACGGTGGTGAACATTTTGAAACTACTTCGACTGCATGGACGCTGTTGCAAGATTGACATTCTACGGTTGGCAGAGTAAAGAACTGCATAGTGTATAGCAGGAGTGTTGGGCGATTTTAATTTAATACAAGATAGTAATTTTTTGTCACCGCAGATCTGAGAGTTGTACACAATTGTGATTTCATTGATGCGAGATTTAAACAGATGACTATACAAAAACACTCTGGCATCTGATTTATCGATAGTTACATGATGGTTAACCAAAGTCTTATTAACATTACCAGAAATTCATCAACTATAGATTTATTAGAGACAACCGGTATTTGTTGGTTACAGTTAGCAGTTGGTCTATTAATTTTTACATGGAACGTAATAACTATGATTGTTTTATGGAAAACTGACTTACAACACAAAGGTTTGCGAGTTCTGTTCATGAGTATGGCGCTGAGTGACGCCACAATCGGATTGCTATACATCTTTGATGGCATCATTACGGTAATTCGGAAGCTAGTGATCGCGAGTATCTGTTTCGGACATTTTGGACTTTTGTACTGTGTCTTACTCGTATCTGTTGGTAATATCACTCTCTTGGCACTTGACCGATGTCTCACTCTTAGTTTTCCATACCGATACTTTAACATTGTTACTAAGCGCCGTGCGGTAATTGTCTCCGTTGCCCTATGGATATCTAGCGCTGTTGTATCGTCTCTGACATACATAAAAACATTGCATAGCTTCACTCTCTGTCGATTCTACAGATATACGAAGCACGTGGAAGTGTTAATGATTCCCGTTTTGATTTTCTACATAATGCTGGCATTAATCATGGGTAGTTACGCGGTCATCATTTACCACGTGAGGGTGCAATTACGGAAGATTTCCCGAGAAAGGATCACCCTACCGGCCCTCCTTACAACTGAAAATGCATGTCCATATAACGAATTAACAGAGTTATCTCCACCTGTGATCATCCAACGACCCAATCTTCACCTGCGTCACCTGAAAACTGTAACCGCCATACTTGGTTTATTCACGCTTTGCTATTTGCCTTTGATGACAGTGTTCAGTTACTGTATCGGTCATCCTTCCGGATCAGACACCTGCATACGTATGGCCACAATTAAGATGTAAGTATAATGATTACGCACTGGATACATATTTTGTACATATTACATCAGTGTTCACAATCCAAGAACAATCCGTGTTGGTGTTCACGTGACGTCACGCATGTTCGTGTGACGTCACTTGAAGACATATGTCAATTACTGTATCTGTAATTTCAGCCACTGTGGGCTCACCCCTGAAGTCAGGGTAAATATTCCTCTTTTTCTTCTGATGTCCCTTTTGCGAGGCACGAACCTTATCGCTGGTTGTCGGCAATCAAGTATAATATGGTCGGATTTCAATTAAAACAGCAACTAAAGATCGTTCTATTAGTGTTCTAGCATCAACGGTTTGTTAATTCTTGCATTTAAAAGAGAGTTCATATTAACAGCTCGTACACTTACATGTATATTGTAGTCATTTAAAAGCTAGTTAGTAGTGGCAGAAGATGCAAGCTGATCCATAGCATTACTTATAATACTATGCAGTGCATAGCAGAGAAAACGGGTGATCCTAGCAATTTGTGTTGAGTTTTTTGGAGAGAGTTGAAGACCGTGTTCTGATTTCATATTTTCATGATCTAAAATTAGCCGTGCTACAAGTGAAGGAGTCGCCATAATGTTGTTAATGATGTCTGGATGATTTTCGTCTTGCAGTATGATTTGAATGTTATTTATGTAAGATTTTCTACAGTTTTCGGTCGCTTTGCAGGTTACTAGAAAATGAATCCTATCCTAAGGAGCATTGCGACAAAGCAGGCATGTTCCCGGCGTGTTATGCTGATTGAAGCGAGCTCGATTTGATTGAAGTGTATATGATCCAGTTAATAAGTTAGTAAACCCTCGTTGGAAGCTAGACTGTTCAAAATCAAGGAACGACTTTGTCCTCTGTAGTACAATTTTCTCAAGGGCTTTTCCTTGTTTCAGGCCTACACTTATCTTGCGAATTTCACTGCGGTTTATGAATAGTAGAATATGCAAACCAATCACATACACGTGTTCCAATCTAAGGCCGTGCTCTCACTAGAGGGTTAATCATGAATAACGCCATACTTCAGTACGGCGTTATTCCTAATTCACCTTTCCAGAGTATCCATCCATCATCTGACCTAGCATGACGTCATAATCAGCTCAGCGCGTGTATTGTGACGTCACAATCATTACGTCACAATGGGTTCCATATAGACCGTCATCAAATCTCAAACAGTCCGACACGTTGTATGAATTGTATATCTTTGTAATTCTTTGCCATTTAATAAACATGTTGTTGAAAATTTTGAAACTAATTTGACTGATTTGACTGGGTGCTGTTGCTGCCTAAGGCAGCAACCGCGCCCTGCTGTTGCTGCCTAGGGCAGCAACAGCGCCCAGTCAATTTAGTTTCAAAATATTCAACAGCTTGCCTGTGTAGTTTTTTGGAAATTGATAGTCAAGGTGTTCAGAGATCGATCGATCCCAACACGAGCGAGGTGTGGGTGGACCTTAGTTAGAGATAGGCGGGGAATAGCTAAAACCGGAAAGGTTCATTAAGTCTTTAGTGAAAACGAACATAACTTGTTTCCTTTCTCACTAGAGACTTAATTAGGAATAAGTCTCAAATTTTCTTGAACAATTATACATATTGAAACGGAAATAGATAATTGACATATGCTTGGCCCACATTACGGTCTGGCGGGTGGATCAGTACAGGCATATGCTTGGCCCACATTACGGTCTGGCGGCGGGTGGATCAGTACAGGCATATGCTTGGCCCACATTACGGTCCGGCGGGGGGTGGATCAGTACAGGCATATGCTTGGACCACATTACGGTCTGGCGGGGGGGGGGCCCACTACAGGCATATGCGTGGACCACATTACGGTCTGGCGGGTGGATCAGTACAGGCATATGCTTGGCCCACATTACGGTCTGGCGGCTGGATCAGTACAGACATATGCTTGGCCCACATTACGGTCTGGCGGGGGGGGGGGGGGGGGGATCAGTACAGGCATATCTAAGCTGGCTGTATTTTTGTAGTTTATTAACCCTTTAACACTCAAATTTGCTCAAGAAAATTTCAATTTTCTCATAGAAAGTGTCTACTTGCAATCCAAGAGAAGACTGTTTTTGAAAATTTACCACTGGAATGACTGGCTCGGTTATCGTAAATTTTCAAAAATAGTCTTCTCTTGATCGCCAAATGGGCATTTCTCAAGACTACTGCAGTAATGAAATCGTGTCTGTACATTGCTTACGACCGTAACACGGTCGTTCCGACAGACTCACGTTCAGCTTTGCGCACGCTATAAATTGCGGGAAGTTAATGTATATGGATTTCAGGAGTCGTAATTATATGTACGGGGTTTCTGATTCTAAATCAGCTCAACAATTCTCTTAGAATACACTTTTCCATTTTATCACCCCCCATCCTGTGACATCATACGCAACTACGCGACGTGTAGAATGACATCATAATGAATGACGCCACGAATGACGTCGATAAGTACGTCACGAACGCATATTTGAAGACGGACTACCCGTTGTTGTACGAATTGTATGTCTTATTAATTACTATTAAATAAGTATTCTGTTGAACATTTTGAAACTAATTTGACTGGGCGGTGTTGCTGCCTATACAACAGCACCAAGTCAAATTAGTTACAAAATATTCAACAGCTTACCGGTATAGTTTTCAGGAAACTGATAGGTATGGTATTCGGGGGCCGATCAATCCCGACACGGCGAAGTGTGGGTGGAGCTTAGAAAGAGATGGCTGATCAAAATATTAGCAAAGACATGTGTGCCTGCGTGTGTAAGTACACACGCGAGTGTCCGCGTGCGTGCCTGAGCGCTCTCATACGTGCGTGCGTGCACACAGGCGGGCATACATGTGAGTGCGTGCATGATCGTGTAAGTGCCTGGGCGCGAGCCTGCGTCATTAATTGCTGAGCCATGGTGCATGTCTGCGTGCGCGCGTACCTAAGGCCGAGCAAATGGAGTAACCGCCAGTGTGGACGCCGGGGATCTAGTTAAGACGCCACGGTCAAGGGAAATCTTCTTCGCACATTTCAGAATGTTTTCTCGTCAAGTGGATTGACCCGTGTGTCCACTTCGCTGAAGATTTTCTTCCATTCTGTTTTGCGATGTACAGCGATAGCGCCATGCGGCCCTGTCACACGAATTGATGATACGTACAGTGTCACCCGCCTGTCAATAATAATAACAGTAACAATAATAACTAGAAGGTACAGTTGCAAGCAACTGTAAGTCTGCGTGCTGAATCTCTTTTGACAAGAGTAGAATATGAAATGCTTTCCCTCCTCTGTATGATTTTGTCACCTTAATGGCAATAGGGTGCCAAATTGTGGGAGAGGTCTAATTATCCTAAGTTACTTTGAATGTTATGGGAAACAGAATACCAGATTGTCATAGGATACTCTTTGAACCCAAATATTGTTGATAATTTTGAGAATTGGTAATATGTGCTATCATCCTGTAATGAATGGTATTGGAAAGATAATTTCATGTATAGATCTGGGATTTGGATTCTCTTCCTAATATAACTCTGTTACGGTGGGTGATGTTATTGAATTGGATGGGAATCAGAACTTTGGGGATTTAGTTACCTTAATGACAATTGGTTGACAATATGGGGCAGTCCAAATATCATGGGTAATTTTGAACCATAATATTTTGAACACCTCTGTTGAATGGTAGGTGGAACAGAAAACCAGGGATGGTCGTGCGATATGAAATGTTCTCCTTAACCTATGTGTATGGTGATTGTGTCCCCATGGTGACAATAGCATGTCAAATTGGGGTGGAGTGTCAAATATCATGTAGAACTTTGAGCCATGATATTTGTGCCGTCTCAATGAATTGTATCCGAATCAGGCATATTTTATAAATATGTAGCAATTCGAGAATATACGGTTTGATTTTGTCTTAGCTGTTCACTCCAATTCCTCAATTATCATTGTTATTTATCCTACAATTTCATTATTTACATTTATTTGGGCCATTACTCCATCTGTTATCCCACCTTCAACTTGTTCCTTCAAACAAATTCTCAACAACTACTGGACCGATTCGCAAGAATCACCTTTAGGGCATAGAACAAACAAGAGGCCTAAGGGGCCTGTATCGTTCACCTGGAACATTGGCATTTCAACTAGAAAGGCCATTGTCTATAAGTAGAATCAAAAGGCTTTTGAAAATCCTAAATGAGTTGACCAGAATTTGACCATAGTGACAGCGGCCATGTTTCATTATAGGGATCAACTTCCCTTGAATAAACCTTAATGGCTCTTATTCACAAATCATGTCTACTAAATTTTGGCGCGAACCATTTAGAGGTCCTGGAGAAGTTATTTTTGCAAAAACTAAGTCATCCAAAATGGTTGCCAAAGCATTTGGCCAATCAAGTTCCCTTGAAAAAACTTGGTTCAGCTTCTGTTCTAGATGACATTTCATGTGTTTTGAATCGATTCGCCAACCGGTATCGGGGAAGATTTTTAAACAATTTCTAAAAATTGGACAAAATCCAAGATGGCCACTGACCAAATTGGACGATTGGCTTTGTTTGCACAAAGCTGGACCTAAAGGTGCTTCCTGCCAAATATAATTGAAATAACAGTTCTCGAGAAGACAATTTAAATTTCCCATTGCATTAGTATGGGAGGTTTCAGCGGAAAAATGATCCAAGATGGTCGCCAAAGCGTTTATCAGACAGTTTCAAAAGTGGTAACTTTGAAATCAGCATACCCAAAAACCTGTATAAATCCAGTTTCTGCATCAAAATTCATCACAAAATTCAAAAATGGCCGACAAACACGCAGGATATTGATTGGTTCACTGTAGCCATGTTTTTATAGCTATTAACTTCTCTTTGAAAAAACTATAATGCCACTTACTCCCTAATCATATTTCCTAAAATTTCAACCCGATCCCTTCAGCGGTTCTGGAGTTGTGTTCGCTAAAACTAGGTCATCCAAGATGGCCGCTGAACCATCTGGTCAATCAAGTTCTCCTGAACAAACTTGGCTTAGCTCTTGCCCTAGATTATGTTTCATGGGTTCTGAATCGACTCCCCAAGCGGTTTTGGAGAAAACCTTTAAGAAGTTTATAAAAAATCTGATGAAATCCTAGATGGCTGTCGGGCCAATTGGCTGATCGGCTTCATTTGAACAAACTTGGATGTACATGCCCTAAGGACGCTTCCTGCCCAAGATAATTGAAATCGGCCCGGTAATTCTTGAGAAGTCGTTTTAAAAAAAAGTTGACAGATGCCCGGACTCTGGATACTCACTATGGCAAAGCTCACTTGGCTTTTCTGGCCAGGTGAGCTAATAATAAGTCAAATCATTTTTGGAACATTAAACAGCTTCCAAACATGCAATGGATGGATCCAACAATAATCTGTCAAGTGTACGAATTGTTTGCACATGTACTACAGTCAGTTGAATATTTTGAAACTAACTTGACTGGACAAATCAAACTAGTCAAATTAGTTTTAAAATATTCAATAGCTTACCTGTATAGTTACCTTGATATTGGGATTCTTAGAATGCAGGGTTCAATTTATATAAATCGATTCGAACGCCTGCAAAGCGTGGGCAGGGTTAACATAAAAATTGGCGGGACATAACTAGAAATGGACCCCCCTCTATTGTGGTTGGTTATCATGGAATAGATAATCAGCTGTTGGAAATTTATGGAAGAGCGTCTCAAGAAAACCATATATTATATATAATTTAATTGTAATTGCCGTGGATAAATTACAAACGAGAGGCCCAAAGGACCTGTATCGCTCACCTGGAATTATTCGCCACTGGCACAACCGGACAAAACAAGATGACCACTGGAAATGTTTACCAATATAATTTCTGTGAAGAAGGTTAAGCGAAGTTTTATTAAAATTGGCCCAGTGTTTAATAAGCAGTCTTTTTTATGAGTTTCTAAAAAATACATGTCCGCCAAATATGCTAAATTATGATTAAGTAATGGCGGACATGGTTTTTTATGCATTTGTTTTTAAAAGGAAAATCGGTCCAAGATGGTTGCCAACCCGGTTATCAGACAGGTTCAAAAATGGCAAATTTAACATCACAATACCCGAAAACATATACAAAACCAATTTCGGCCTCAAAATCCATCAAATAAAAAATTCAATATGGCTGACAAACATGCTGCATTTTGATTTGCCCACGGTGGCGATGTTTTTGATGGATCAACTTCCATTGAACAAACTTCAATGGCCCTCAGTCCCTATTCATATCTGCAAATTTCGGCCCGACCCGTTCTGTATTTCTGGAGGTCGTTTTCGCGAAAACTAGGTCTTCCAAGATGGTCCCCTGACTATTTGGCCAATCAAGTTCCCTTGAACAAACATGGTTTAGCTCTTTCCATACTTCATATTTCATGAGTTCTGAATGGATTCCCCAATCGGTGTCTGAGATTTTTAAAGATATTTTTTAAAAACGGCTAAAATCCAAGATAGCTGATCGGCTTCGTTTCAACATACTTGAATCTCTATGCGCTAAGGATCGTTCCTCCCAAATATAGTTGAAAGCGGCCCAGCACTTCTCGAGAAGCCATTTTAAATTTCCCATTGATTTAGTATGGGAGCTTTTGGCGGGAAACGTATCCAAGATGGCCAACAAACAGTATATCCGACGGCACCTTGCTTTGCACAAATTTGGTTCACCTCTTAGCATAGATAATATTTCATGGGTTTTGAATCGATCCCCAAAGGGTGTTCAGAGATTTTTAAAGGTATTTCTAAAAATAGGCCAAAATCCAAGATGGCCATACGCCAGGTTAGCCGATCGGCTTCGTGTGAACAAATTTGAATCTGTATAGCGTATGGATCCTTCCTGCCAAATATAATGGAAATCGGCCAAGAGGTTCTTGGGAAGTCATTTAAAGGAAAAGTTAAGACAACGGACCGACACACGACGCATGGTCGCTATGGTATAAGCCCACTTGGCCTTTCAGGCCAGGTCAGCTAATAATAAAATGTGTAATTGGTTGTTTTGGAGGTACATGTAGTAAACCATGTTAACCATTTACTGGTCAAAATTTAATTTTCGCTTAGTGAATGTCAATTTGCCAGCCAAGAAGGCTATTTTGAAATTTACTATTGGAATGCTTGAGCAACGTACATGTATCGAACCATAACCAGCGGGAATCTATAAAAGATAAATCATCTTGACCTGCAAATACATATTTCACAATGTGTGGCCAAGCTTTAATTCATGTAAATCACTGAAATTTAAGTCAGAACTTAAATCACTAAAGGCTCAAATTGAAATATAATAATTTAGAAATTTCTGTTGAGCAAAAACCATCTCTCTAGATCGTCGTATATTGAGAAATCAGATTAACAAGCTATAGTCAATTGCAGATATAATGTGTGATTGTCAGAAATGCCAGCTGCTACATATGTTTAACTATGAAGCTTGACTTTATGACTTTGCAATGATTCATGAAAGTTGACTTCAAACATAATATAAATATAAGAATGCCTTTCCAACAAAAGGCTCAAGGGCTTGTTACTCTAACCTGGACCATTAGGATGTGAATCATGTGCATTTAAATACGGGTACACATGATGGATAATTTTCAAAAAATCCAAGATGGGCACAAAAGAAATTGACCGATCAAAATTCTCACTTGATATGGTGAAGCCTACCGCCATAGGATCATTCCACCCAAGTTTCGTTGAAATTGGTCCACTAATTAAGGGGTAGAATTTTAAATGGTTCTGGAAAGTTTTCAAAAATCCAAATGCCCAAGAAAAAATTAACTAACCAAAATTCTGAATAGGAGTGCTAGAAGAGCCTACCACTATAGAATCCTTCCAGTCAAATGCGGATAAAATCAACCCAGCGGTTATGGAGAAGATGCATTTTGACAATGCCCAGTACATTTTTCATAAAATTACTAATTACCAAAGAAATTGACCCATTCAAACTCTGAATAGATGTTTTGGAGCCTACCGCAATAGGGTCTGTCTAGCCAACTACAATTCTATGTATGGTTGAAATCTTGATGAATAGCTTTAAAGCAATTTTCGGTAAATTTTTCAAAAAATCTAACGTTTTCACCAAAAAACCTGACCAACCAAAATTCTGTGTACATATCGCCATAAGCTCCTTCCACCCAAAGTAAGTTGAAATCTGCCGAGCGGGTAATGAGGAGTAATGTCTTGACAACTTCCAGATAATTTTTAATAAAATCTAAGTTTTTCACCAAAAGACTTGACCAGACAAAATTCTGTATATAACCTCTGAAGCATAGGCCCATAAGGTCATTCCAGCTAAATTAATTTGAAATCTGCCAAGCGGTTAATAAGGAGTAGAGCTTTGACAATATACGGCAAATCTTTCATAAAATCAATGATTTTCACACAAATAAATTGACCAATCAAAATTCTGTATACATGTTCTGAAACTGAAAGCATCAGGGACCTTCCAGCCAAATTAGACTGAAATCCACCAAACGGTTGATGAATAGTGCTTTAACAATTTCCGGTACATTTTTCAGAAAATGTAAAATTCTAACCAAAAAAATTGACCAATCAAAATTCTGTACCCAAATTCTGTAGGCTAACCCCATAGCGTCCATCCAGCTAAATTAGTTTGAAATCCGCCAGGTAGTTAATGAGGATTAGTATCTTTAAAAAAAGGTTGACGGGTGATAGGGTCACCATGCATATCAGTGACCTTGACCTTTTAACCAAAATATCATTGTGTGATGCCGTATCATTATAAGGCGCCATATGTCCAAGTTTTGGTCCAGTATGATTAACCAAACCTGGGATATAAACAGCAAAGTCGAGCTAACCGGAAAATGTTAATGTTAAACTATAAGGTTTTTACCAAGGTCACAGTAACCGTGACCGTTTGACCTCAATGTAATTGTGAGATGCTGTATCATTATAAGGAAGCATGTGCCCAAGATTGGGTCCAGTTTGATTAACCAAACCTGAGACAAACAGAAAAGTTGAGCTAAAATTAAATTGGACGACGACGACACCACCACCACCGGACGACGTGCACGATATCGCAATAGCTTGTTTTACTTCGTAAATTCGAGCTAAAAAAGAATACAGTTGTTAATTAAATGTTTAAATTTAAAAAATATTATTGAAAGACTTGACAACAAAAGATGTCATATAAACACTTTATTCTCAAACAATTCCAAATCAAAATTGTAAAAAAGGTAAATTTATAGCACACAAAATACACAAATTAGCTCTTCACACATTTTGGTTTTGATAGTCTCTTTCATGTGGCGTGTTAAGCCGCAAGTGTTCATCTGAACTAATGCTCCACAAGTCACCATCTAGGAGGGAAATCAGTGGATGTAGCACATTGACACTGAAACATGTTCTTTTCTTGAGAAAGTATGGTAGTTAAATCCTAAACGGTTTCCATGCAGCACCGACAGCTTCCAGGACCTGAAAATAAAATTAAAACAAAAATCTTATTGACATTTAACCCATTAACACCCATGACACCAAAAATTACTTGTGCAGTAAGTAGTCTTGAGAAATGTCCATTTGCAGAGCAAGAAATTCTTTTCTTAGCAAATTTACCATTGGAATGACTGGCTCAATAACTGAGCCAGTTATCCCAGTGATACATTTTCAAGAAGAATCTTCCTTTGTCTGCAAATTGACATTTTCTCTGAGAACATGTTTTCGAACAAATCTGTGGCTTAAATGGTTAAAATCACAGTGTGACCTATGGCTATGACATTGATATGCCCGTGCCTCAATTTTAAGATGACTACTATACAAGAAAGCTGTGAAATATTATGAAACTAAGTGGACTTAAACCAGTAACAGATCCCATGGAAATTTGTTCAAAATATTCAACGGAATATTTCATACATCAAAAACAATTTGTTTTTTTGTCTGTCTGTATCCTTGACCATGGGCAAAACAGAACAAAACTAGATGACCACTGGCATGTGTGAACAAATTTACTAATCTAATTTGTCTGAAGGTTTAGCCAATTTTTTTTTAATTGGTCCAGTGATTAATGATAATGTCTTTTAAATTATTTTCTCAGAAATTTTCAGAAAAATCCAACATGGCCGCCAGACACGTTATATTTTGATTGATCCACGGCGGTCATGTTTATTTATGTATCAACATCCATCGACCAAACTTTAATTACCCTTAGTATCTAATCATATCTTCCAAATTTCAGTCTAATCCATTCAGTCATGTTAGTGCTTCTTGTTGAACTCATTGTAGGTAATTCAAGATGGCCTCCAGAGCATTTGGCCAATCAACCTCACTTGAACAAATCTGGTTCAGCTGTGCTCTAAATGATGTTTTATGAATTTTGAATTGATGAATCCCCAAGTGGCTTCAGAGGACATTTGTAAAGACGTTTCTAAAAATCTGTTAAAATCCCAGATGGCTACTGGCCAAATTCGCTGATCGGCTTCGTTTGACCAAAGTTTCCCTGATGCCCTAAAGATACATTCTGCCAAATGTAATTGAAACCGGCTCAATGGTTCTCGAGAATATATTTTAAATGTCAAACTGTTTATCCAACAGTTTCAAAAGCGGCAAATTTTAAATCAGCATACACAAAAAACTATATACATGTACATGTGCCTGTAAAACAAATTTCGGCTTCAAAATCCATCAAATAAAAAAAATACAATATGGCAACAAACACGCAACATTGTTTAGTGGTCTATGGCAGTCGTGTTTTTATGAATAGAACTACTTAACCTTGAATACATTTTAATGCTCTTTAGTGCCTAATCATATCTCCCAAATTTCAGCCAGGATCTGTTCAGCGATTCTGGAGAAGTTATTTTCGTGAAAACTAGACCATCCAAAGATGGCCGATGAGGCATTTGGCCAATCAAGTTTCTTTGAGCAAACTTGGTGCAGCTCTTGTCCTAGATGATATTTCATACAGTTTGAATCGATTCACCCCCTCCACGCCCCCCCCCCCCAAATGGTTTCAGAGAATTTTTTTAATGTTTCTAAAAATCACCCACAATCCAAGATAGGCGCCGCCAACTTGGACGATTGTCTTCCTGTGCCTATTGATCAACTTGTGTCTCTATGCCATACCGATGTGTCCTGTCAAATTTGGTTGAAATCAGCTCAGTGGTTTTTGAGAAAAGGTGGGTTTTTTAAGTTGACGGACGGATGGTCGCCATGGGATAAGACACACTTGGCCACTCTTGGCCACGTGAGCTAATAAATGTCAATGTGCAGGCGAAGAGAAGAATTTTTTACTTTAAGGCTAGAATGACTAGATGGATTATCTATGTCAGTCGTTCAAGTGAAAACATTTAAACAAGAGGCCCAAGGGCACGTGACGCTCACCTGGACCATTAACATTTGAAAAATTTGCATTTAAATAGCCCTTGATAATTTTCGGAAAAGCCAAGATAGCCACCAAAAAATAGACCAATCCAGATTCTCATTTGACACTTTGAATCCTACCATCATAGAATGTTTGACCCAAGTTTTGTTGAAATCAGACTTGATTAAAGAGTACCATTTTCAAATGGTTCGCCATTTTTCGGAAAATTCAAGATGGCCGCCGGAAATATTGACCTATTAAAATTCTGCATAAAAGTTCCGTAGTATACCACTCTAGGGCCTTTACAACTGTGTATGCTTGAAATCGGCCAAGTGGCTAATGCGGAGTAGGCTTTTAACTGATTTTCAAAAGATCCAAGATGGCCGCCTGAAAAATTGACCAAGTAAAATTCTGTATACAAGTTCCGAAAACTCCCACCATAGTATCCTTCTAGCCAAGTCTGGCTGGAATTACACAAGCAGTTGTTGAGTCGAGTAGCGTTTCAAACAATTTCCTGCAAATTTGCTGAAATTCAAAGATGGTCGCCAAAAACATTGTCCAATCAAAATTCTGTCAACATGTTCTGAAACATACTACTCTAGGGTCCTTCCCAAAAATGTTTGGTTGAAATCGGCCGAGTGGTTAATGAGGAGTAAGCAGGCTTTTAACTGATTTTCAGAAAACCAAAGATAGCCGCTGGAAAACTTGATCAATCAAAATGATATGTATACAAGTTCTGAAACCTCCCACCCTAGTATCCTCAGAGCCAAGGTCGGCTGAAATTGCCCAAGAGGTTAATGAGGACTAGCGTTTTAAACTATTTCCGGCCATTTTTCGGAAAATTCAATATGGCCACCAAAAACATTGATGCTTCAAAAATCTGCATATAAATTCTGAAGCATACCACTCTAGGATCCGTTCAACCGAGTCTGCTTGGAATCGGCCAAGTGGCTAATTAGGAGCAGGCGTTTAACTGATTTTCAGAAAATCCAAGATGGCCACGGGATAAATTGACCAAGCAAAATTCTGTAGACGAGTTCTGAAACCGCCCACCCTAGTATCCTTCTAGCCAAGTCAGACTGGCATTGCCCAAGCAGTTAATTAGGCGAGTACCGTTTCAAACAATTTTCTGCAAATATGCCGAAATTCCAAGATGGTCGCCAAAGACATTGTCCAATCAAAATTCTGTAGACAGTTTCTCAAACCATACTAATCTAGGGTCCTTCCCACTGAGTTTGGTTGAAATCGGCACAGTGGGTAATGAGGAGGCTTTTAACTGATTTTCAGAAAATCCAAGATGGCCACTGGAAAAAGTGACCAATCAACATTCTGTATACAAATTCTGAAACCTCCCACTCTAGTATCCTTCCAGCCAAGTCTGGCTGAAATTACCAAAAAAGGTAATGAGGAGTAGCGTTTTAAACAATTTCCCGCCAATTTTCTGAAAATGCAAGATGGCCGCCGAAAAAAATTGTCCAATCTAAATTCTGTATACAAGTTCTGAAACATACCAATCTAAGGTCCTTCCAAGTTTGCTTGGAGTAGGATTTATGAAATCCAAGATGGTCGCCGGAAAAATTGGCCAATCAAAATTATGTATACATGTTCTGAAGCCTACTTCGTTAGGGTCCTTCCTGCTAAATTAGGTTGAAATCCGCTAAGCGATTAATGAGGAATAGCATTTAAAATCAGATGTTGACGGATGATGGACGGACAGTCGCCATGACATAAGTTCGCTTGGCCATCTTGGCAAATATGAAATCAGACTACCCACAAACATATATAAAAACCTTTGGCCTCATAATCTATCAAATAAACAAGCGGTTAATGAGAAATAGCCAATTAACCGATTTCCCAAAATGTTACGAAAATCCAAAATGGTCACCGGAAAAGTTGACCCATCAAAATTCTGTGTACACGTTTTTAAGCCTACCACCCTAGGCTCATTCCAGCCAGTCTAGTTGAAATTTCCCAAGCAATTAATCATGAGTAGCATTTTAAACGATTTTCAGCAATTTTTGACGAAAAATTGACCAATCAAAATTTGGTATACAGGCTCTGAAGCATACCACTTTAGGGTCCTTCCCGCCGAGTTTGCTTGAACTCGTTCAAGTGGTTGATGAGGAGTAACCTTTTAACTGATTTCCCGCCATTTTTCAGAAAAATTGACCAATTCTGTATACAAGATCTGAAGCATACAGGCTAGGGTTCTTTCATACAAATTTGAGTGAAATCGGTCAAGTGGTTATCAAGGAGTTGGCTTTTAAGTGATTTCCCCTGAGCAATCTAAATTCTGTATGCATATTTTGAACCCTACCAACCTAGTATTCTTCCAGCCATGTCTGGTTGAAATTGCTCAAGCAGTTAATGAGGAGTAGCGTTTTAAACGATTTCCTGGCATTTTTTGAGAAAATTCAAGACGGCCACCAAGAAATTGGACCAATTAAAATTTGGTATACATGTTCTGAATCATACAATGCTATGGTTCTTTCATCCAAGTTTGATTGAAATTGGTCTAGTGGTTATCGAGGGGTAGGCTTTTAAGTGAGTTCCAGAAATTTTCGGGAAACCCAAGATGGCCACCGGAAAATTGACCAATCAAAATTCTGTATACAAGTTCTGAAACATACAAGCGTACTATCCGCCCAACTAAGCCTGGTTGAACTTGCCCAAGCAGTTAATGAGGAGTAGCGTTTTAAGTTATTTCCCGCCATTCTCTCGGAGAATTCAGGATGGCCGCCAACAAAAATTGGCCAATCAAAAGTATGTATACAAGTTCTGAAGTCTACTGCCATAGGGTCCTTCAAGCAAAATTAGGAGTAGCGTTTAAAGCAAAAGTTGACAGCCGGACGCCATGTCATAAAATCATTTGAAAATTCTGGCCAGGTGAGCTAAAAATGGCCACCTGGCCTGCAAATGTAGATGGCCAGTTTCTTGACCAATCATGTCCTCCATCAGGCATGTCAGGTGTTTTGATTTACATTATTGCTCACCACCTAACAGGCCGAGGATCCATCAATGCCTCTAGAAATCAAAGTTTCAGAGAGACAGATTTTGAACTTTAATAGCGTCATAAAATCTCTGAATAACCATAAAATGTCACAGACTCCATCTCCGTAAATCAGTTAATTACTGTTCATAGCACCCAGTAGGATTTTAGTTTTGGCTCACTGTTTTGATTTGGAATGTTTGGGTATGATTTTTAGGTCCCAGATAATGGGTAATCAAATGTGTCCATTAACCCTTTAACTATTGAAACGCCAATATCTCAACTTCAAGAATACTATACAGGACTGCTGTTGAACATTTTGAAACTAATTTCGACTGGAATCTGTTGGTGCCATAGGGAGCAAAAGCTCCCAGTGAAATTGGTTTCAAGATATTCAACAGAATATTGCATATGTCAAAAAGAATTCGTTTTTTTAATTCTGGAAGGTTTAAAGAGTTGGTTAACCATTGCACCACTCTCAAGTAAATATTAAATATTGTCAAATTAATTTCAAAGATGAACTGGTGTTCATTTCTCAACAAATCTGATCTTAGATGTTAATGTCGCAAACCAGGGCTTTAGATCTTCTTCTTCTTCTTCTTCTTCTTCTTTTCGATCGCTGGTATCACACTTGGAGAGCCGTTCTCAAGATGAAATCTGTGGTTTTCTGCAGTTCTTCCACAGGCCCATACAGCTTTTCAAGAAAAGAGGTTGACAAAGGCCAGATCTCTTCTCTCAGCAGCTGATACGTACTGCAACATTGAAGTATGTGCTCTGTGGTCTGTTCTGCTTCTCCACAAGGACAAGCGGGCGATGTCGTAAGGTGGAATCGCCTGTACATGTGTTGGTTTAGTCTGTTATGTCCAGTTCTGAGACGAAAAATGGTCACTTGCTCTGGCCTCGAGAGATGATGGTAGGCATCTTCTGATTGATGTGATCTATAGAGTGACTTGATGATAGTCTTCATCTTTGTATGTGTAACCATGTTTTCTGTCTGATTCTCTTCTGCACCCACCTTTGCCATCTTGTCTGCTTCCTCATGTCCTTGGACTCCACAGTGTGAGGGGATCCACTGCAATGCTATCCGAAAGCATTTAATGGTTTGTCGTGCGTCTTCAAGTTGTGGCAGCTTACCTTTGGTGATAGCCTCAAGGAAGGAGCGGGCATCAGATAAAAAGACAATCTGTGCAATAGGGTCTGCTGTTCTGCTGATGGTATTAGCTGCATGGACCAGTGCTTCGACTTCAGCTCTGTAGTTTGTGCAGTGTTTGCCTGTCGGTATTGCAGCTGACTGATGTTGTCCGTTTGGATACTGTATGTGCAGTCCGGCACCTCCGCTCCTAATTGCATCTTTGGCTGATCCATCTGTGTAGATCCTTATCCATGTCTCCTGAGGGTACATTTCTTCCAGCATGGCTAGGGTCAGGGCCTTCTTGCTCACATCACTGTGTTCATCTTTGGTTGTGAGATGAGGTACTGTGTTGCGAATAGCTATGCTCTCTAGTTTGTTTTCCCAGGGTGGAGGATCAAGGGTGTGGTTTGGGTCTTCTATTTGTGCTGGAAACATTTCTTGGTGTTTCCTTTGAAGTGCTTTTGTCTCTTTCACAAAACTTGATCTTTTAAGTCTTCCTGATGACAGCTGTGATTTCCTGATCTTCATCGGGTGGTTGCTGAACGATTTGAACTTTGCAGCTTGGGTCAGTACTTTGCATTCCCTTCTTTTACTAAGTGGGGGGATGCCTGCTGTCTGCTCCATTTTTTCTATTGGTGTTGATCTCATTACACCAGTGATGATGCGCAGTGCCTGGTTTTGTACTCTGTCGAGGTTCTGTTGATGAGATTTAGCTGCTGTCATCCATGAGCTGGATCCATACTCAAGGTATGGTCGTACGACACCTAGCTAGATGGTCTTGAGGATCCTTTCATTGGCACCCCCACTTTGTTCCTGCCAGCTTCCTCATGATGTTTAGCTTTCTTCTGGCCTTTGCCTCTGCGTTCTGGATGTGATCCTTCCATCTAAATCTTCTGTCATAGGTGACTCCCATGTAGGTCTGCTGGTCCTCGTACTCGAGTGGAGTACCGCCCAGTGTCAGATTGCCAACCTTAGGTTTGGTGGACAGTGAGAATAGCATGGCTGATGATTTTTCTTTGTTGATGGTAATACACCAGCGATTGGCCCAAGCTGTAATTCTGTCCAAGGCGAGCTGCATTCTGTACTTGGCAGTCGTTGTGTACTCCTCGGTGCACCAGAGTACGAGGTCATCTGCATAGAGGGCTGCTTGGATCCCATTGGGCAGCTCTGCTACAATATCATTAATGAAGAGTATGAACAGAGTTGGTGATAATACTCCGCCTTGTGGTACCCCTTGTCCCAGCAATACATTCTGTCCAGATTGTCCATCCACCAGCACCCTAGCTCTGCGATTGTGTAGGTATGACTTGGTCCATCGGAAATGTTGCCACCGATGCCTATGGGCCAGAGCTTCACGAGGAGGCCATCCTTCAACACCTTGTCAAATGCCTTCTGCAGATCAATAAAGGCAGCTAGCATCACCTTCTTGGCTTGAAAAGTGCCCTCTATGACCTGTGCAAGATGTGTTGTTTGATCTTCTGTGCTCCTGTATCTTCTGAAGCCAGCCTGCTCTGAAACCATAGTGTTCTCCGACTCCCGGTACCACTACAACCGCTGGTTGACGATGCGCTCCATGGTCTTGCATATGCAGCTTGTAAGACTGATAGGACGGTAGCTCAGCACTTTCGTCTTGTTCTTCCCTTTTTTCAGAATAGGAGTCATTCTGGCTTCCTTCCAGCACTGAGGAACCTCTCCATTGGTCCAACTGAGATTAAAGATATCTAGCAACTTGCGGAGAGATGCATTACCAAGGTGTTGGATGATTTCATTCGTAATGCCATCTGGCCCGGGAGATTTCTTCTTCTTCAATTGGCGGATAGACTTCTTCAGTTCTGCTAAACTAATGTCAACTTTCATTGCATCGTGAGTGTTGGTGTCTGTTCTTTCCTTTTGCTCTTTTCTAACCTCTTTTTGACGCATTCGTGGTATAGAAATGTTGCTTTCTTTTGCATATGCCTTCGCAAAGGCATCTGCAGCCATCTTTCCTGACAGTGATTGTCCATCTTCTTCTAGAGTAATCTTCTCTCCCCCAACACCCTCATCATTCAGTGCTTTAGTCAGTCTCCATAGCTTTGTTGTGTCTCTCTCTAAATTAAACCCTGCCGTCTTTTCCCTCCAGCTTCTTCTTTTGGCCTCCAGATTGGTCTTTAGATACCTGGCTTTAGTTTGTTGTAGTGTGAAGTGGTTTTCATGACAGGGATTACCCTCTTCATCCTCTCTTTAGATTACCCCTTGGCTATGATTTTACAAGTCATGCCCAAATGAATTCCGCCCACATTAGTGAGCCCAAATCAAAATCCTACTTGTTGCTACATTTGTATGAACACTAATTAACTGATTTACAGTTAATTAAATACTCAGAGACGGATGCTGTGACATTTTCTGGCCATTCAGAGGTCTTATAGTGCTATTAAAACTAACATGACTCAAGATCAATCTCTCAGATTTCAAAATTCTCTAGTTTCTAGGAGCATTGATGGATCCTGCACCAGATAGGTGGTGTGTCCAAATGAGGTAAATCTAAAGACCTGAAACATCAACATCTTCCACCATAATTGTTGAGCAAGCGGGCCAACTCTGGGGCCTATATCGCTCAGCAGGAATTATTGGCCACCAGCACAACCGAACAAAATTAGATGACCATCGGAACAAGAGGCCCAAGGGGCCAGTATTTCTCAGCTGAGATTATTTGCCACTAGCACAACCAAAGAAAGCGAGATGCCCACTGAAAAAATTTACCAAACTAATTTCTGTGAAAGGTCAGCCAAGTTTTATTAAAATTGGCCATGTGGTTAATAATTAGGCTATTTATGGTTTTCTTAGAAATATGCATAAAATACAAGATGTCCGCCAAAAACGGTAATTACCTTTGATTCATGGCGGATAAAAAATCAACCAAAATCCAAGATCATCACCAGCCAAATTGGCCGATCGGCTCGATTGTACAAATTAGAATCTCGAAGGATTGTTCCTGCCAAATATAATTGAAAGTGGCCAGTTGATTCACGAGTAGCAGACATTTTTAATTTCCCATTGCATTAGTATGGGAGCATTTTCCGGGAAAATGATCCAAGCTGCCAAACAAACCATTTATTCGACAGTGTCGAAAATGCCAAATTTGAAATCTGAACACCTCCAATAAAATAATTTAAACCAATTTCGCCCACAAAATACATCAAATAAAAAAAAATCCAATATGGCCGCCAAATATGCTACATTTTGATTGGACCACGGGCCACAGCAGCCATGTTTTCTGACGGAACAAAATCCCTTGAACAAACTTTAATGGCCCTTAGTCCATAATCATAGCTCCCAAATTTCAACCCGATCCATTAAGCAGTTCTGGAGAAGTTGTATTCGCGAAAACTATGCCATCCAATATGGCCGACGAAATATTAGGCCAATCAAATTCTCTTGAACAAACTTGGTTCATATCTTGCCCTAGATGGTATTTCCTAAGTTTTAAATCTATCGTCAAATCGCGGAAATATTTGTCAGTGTGCATATTTGCAATAACATAAATGTTAATAGGTTCACTAACCATTTTCATGATGTAAATAATTGGAGCCTCTAGTGTCTAGCAATGTCCCAAATTACAACACTTTGACCATCATAGAAGTGAGAATTATAATGATGCCACCAAACTGTATTGATGCAGCATTTTCTAAGAAATGGGTCATTGGACCCAAACAGAATTTTGGGTCATGATGCAGATCAAGAGATGATAGACATATGCTAAATTTCAAGACGATTGATAAAAAACGCTAGCATCATTTGCTGACCAAATATTGCTCCAATACATTTTCTATGGGCCTTCTTGGGAAACGAAAATGGAAATGTGTCTACATTACAAAAATCAGGATATCTCAAGAACCACTCGCGATATCAGAGTTATATAAATGGTGTCTGAGAGGCAATTCCACCCCCACCCCACCCCTTCACCCCCACCCACCCCACCCCCCGAATCAGCAAGATCAAATCAGCCAACAATCCAACCATAATCTCGTAATCTATCAGCAAATCACGGAAATATTTGCCAGTGTGGCAATTTGCAATAACAGAAATGTTAATTTGTTCACCAACGATTTTATTGCTGGATACAATAGGATCATATTGTCTCTATGGACGTCTCAAATTACAACATTCTGACCATCATAGAAACAAGAGTTATAATCATGCCATAAGATTGTATTTATGCAGCATTTTCTTTAAAATGGGTCACTGGATCCCAAGAAATATTTTATTAAGGGTCTCGTTGGTCAAGTAAAATTGGATTATCTCGGAAACCATGCACAAGACCTGATTTCTATAGTGGGCCTCTAAATACCCTGGGGTGTACTAATAGTGTATCAAGTTTAGAGATGATAGTTAAAAAATTGGATCATTTATCATCAAATCAATTTCCAATACCTTCCCTATGGAAATTTTTGTTTACGCTATGGCAGCAACGGCGCCTAATCAAATTAGTTTCAAAATATTCAACATAATGTTTATTAAATTGTAAAGACATACAGTTCATACAACGTGTCGGACTATTAAGCGTTAAAACGGACTCTAACGGATCACACATGGCGTCATGATGATGGCGTCATTCTACACGTCACGTAGTTGATTATGACGTCATATGATGGATATATAAGCTTGGAAATGTCATTGATTCCCTCTCCATCAATGGCTTTCAGACCAGATGACAATGAACGAAGATGAGGCGAATCAGTGTTGAATGGATTATCAAGATCAAGCCAGTCGTTGATCTCTCAAGTTAAAGTTGTCATCGAGTCCCGAGCGGATGCGGATGCACATATGCGCATACAATATATCCACTGTTCTCGAACACTCACTCATACAACGGCCATGTGTGAGGATCAATTCACCACGGCGTTTTATGATCGCATTAGAACTTATTCGACCATAGTTCAGCCAAACAGTTCACTCCGGCGCACTGTGCGAAAGACGGCCTAAACAATTTCTCATACAACCATATGTGTAGCTTGTGTAGTTGGTGAATGGACCGTTCCATTTTTTGCCATGCCCGTCCATCTCTAGCTAAGATCCACCCACACCTCGCTCGTCTTGGGATAGATCTATCTCTGATTATCAATTTCCAGAAAACTATACAGGTAAGTTGTTGCATATTTTGAAACTAAGTTGCCTGGCTGCTGTTGCTGTCTATGGCAGCAACTGCCCCCAGTCAAATTAGTTTCAAAATATTCAACATCATGTTTATTAAACAGTAAAGACATACAATTCGTACAACGTGTCGGACTATTAAGAGTTAAAGACGGGCCCAATAGTATCATTTATGACGTAATGAATATGACGCCATCCTACGCGCCACTTAGCTGAGTATGACGTCATATGACGGCAAATCATCGATGGTTACTCTGGAAAGGTTAATTACCTGGAGGTAAATCCTGACGCTTTTAGCATAGTTGATGTGATCAGTTGCTGCAAATATACACCTGTGCAAAAGTTAAGCACCACCCTATTTTTACGCACATGCGAGGGTATATTCATGTGCTATGAAGAAAGCAATAGCATAAACATTTATGTACCGATCCATCTTAGTGCAAGAGGTAATAATGCAACTAGAGGAATGCTGATTATGATGGTGGGGAAACACTGTATGTTTTTGTTTGAACTTGAAAACGAGGCCTGAATATGGTTACGTTGACACAACTGACAACTATTGCCCTACAGTTGACACACGTGGCTAGATTGTCATTAATGGTGTCTGAAAACGAAGTTTAACATCTGTGCACGAGATTGAGACTGTCATTATTAATACCGGGTATATCCACCTTGTGCCTGGATGACGGCCTGGACACGACGTCTCATGCTGGTCACCAACCGACTGACACGCCATTGTGGTATTCGTTGCCATTCAAGATGGAGTGCGTCTGTTAATTCCTGTAGGTTCTGCACAGGAGGATCCCTCCTTCTCACCATGTTTCCCAGAATGTCCCAGATATGCTCAATAGGGTTCATGTCAGGGCTCCTTGCTGGCCATGGTAGGGTTTCGATGGCATTCTGGCGGAGGTATTCATGCACAGCTCTAGCACGATGTGGTCGGGCGTTGTCATCCATGAATATAGGGTGGGTTCCAGGTGCATGATTTACAAAATGAGGGACCACAACTCTATCCAGTATGGAATCTTGATATCTTTGTCCATTTAGTGTTCCAGGTACAGTCAACAGATCCCGCTTACAATCAAATGAGATGCACCCCCATATCATAACGGAACCTCCACCAAATGGAACTTCTTCCATGATGTTACGTTGGTCGTACGCCGTGCGTCTGGACCTCCATACACGAGTTCGACCATCTGTGGCATGAAGCAGGAACCGACTTTCATCGGACCAGTGTACCCGTCTCCAGGATCTCATGTTCCAGTGTCTTCTTTCGTTGCACCACCTCAGACCCTCCTCTTTGTGGTGTGCAGTGAGGAGAGGACGTCTGACAGGTCTCCTAGCTTTCATGCCAGCAGCATACAGTTTCCTTTTGACGGTAGACATTGACACTCTATTGCGCGTTTCCCATTGCTGGCTGAGCACTCTGCTGTTGGTGAATGGAGATCTCCTAACAAGGCGTACTAGGGCTCGATCATCACGGGCAGTAGTCTTCTTCGGTCTTCCAGATCTAGGCATGTCCTTCACCTCGTTAGTTTGCCCATGTTTTGCAATCAAACGACTGATTACAGTATGGTTAATGTTCAGCTGTCTGCCAATCTCTCTGCATGACATACCAGTGGTATGCATGCCTATGATTTGCCATTTCACACGATCACTTAACCTTCGTCTTGCCATAGCGGTTCACAATCAAGAGCTAATTCTCTCTGTACAAATAAACCACGGTCATGAACACAAAATTCCTAATCTTGTCGCCTAAATCTGTATGTAATGTTCTACACCTCAAACTGGACTTTTACATAACTGAACACGTGTGCTGTTTCCCGCCACGCACGGACATCAAGCGGCGTGAAGTCATGCATGCATGTGCATTTCGTACTTGGAATTATGTCAGCTAACGCGGGGACAAAAAGTATGGCAGCCTAGTTGTACCATCATGTTTCTACGTTCTATTGTTTTTGCTGGTGCTTAACTTTTGCACAGGTGTATAGATAGACCATCTCACCGACCGCACGCAAATGGCCTTCCCAATCGCGAGTTCGTTCACTCATGATAAATTTGTTGATGGCATGTATTTACTCAGGATATTGAAACCATAGTTTAGGTGTCCATGATTCATAATGCCATCTTCTTGAAATTAATGAATTCATCCAAAGCTAACAACGCATTTGAATTCACAATGTCCTCTTGATAGACTGAGATCCACCTCTCTGCTGAGCACTCATGTATTGCTGTAACTCATCCAATTGATGGTCATCGACGTCCACTATTTCGCAAGTCTCACACATATCAGTAGAGGGTAGTTTAACATGTATTTCATCACAGTATTCATGGTCTACACTATTATCGATTGCTCATGTTGGTCATTCGTACGTTCGTTCGTTCGTACAGGTTGGTTTCCGAACAAAAACCTGCGTTTGCCTGCACCGATCTGAACCAGCTTCGGCATACCGCTAAATAATACGAATACGGCAGCCAAGTTCGAATTCCGACAATTTGCTGCAAATTTACCTGGAGTTATTTGCCCTTGAATGTATGAAAATCGAAAAATTATCCATTTCGGACAATAACTTATGTTTGCCGACACTAATTTGTACCAGCTTCCGCATACTGTTTAGGCCTATGACAGACGATCCAACATATATGATTATACATATATGATTTAACAAAGTCGGGCGTTGTTTGATAGTGTATCGTACAATTCGATAGGACGAATCATACACGCAAAAATGTCGGACAATGCGCAACTTTAATCCGACACCGTAAAACATGCTTGATGAAACAGTCAAAGGTATACGAGAAGTTGGATCACGTGATTTTGGTATCACTGTTTAGTAACCTCATCCAATCATGTCTGATGCGAGATGATCGAGTACAATGAACATGTACCGGTATGATATACAATGGACCTTTCCGGTTTTAGCTATGCCCCGCCAATCTCTAGCTAAACTCCACCAACACCTCGCTCATATCGGGATCGATCGATCTCTGAACCCCCTGACTATCAATTTCCAAAAAACTACACAGGTAAGCTGTTGAATATTTTAAAACTAATTTGACTGGGTGCTGTTGCTGCCTAACATTTGATGACTGTCTATATGGAACCCTTTGTGACATAATGATTGTGACGTCATCATACACGCGCTGAGCTGATTATGAGGTCATACGAGGTCAGATGATGGACGGATACTCTGGAAAGGTGAATTATATATCATACATTTGGATCGTGTATCACTGGCTTTAGTAATACGAATACGGAGGCCAAGTTAGAATTCCGTCAATTCACGTCAAATTTACCCCTGAAAAGTATGAAATTCAGACAATTTTCCGTTTCCGAACAATAGAGTCTGTTAGACTAAACCGATTCGAAACAAATTAGGAATATGGCTTAATATTACTCTGGCGGATGTCAATTTCGCGTTTCATTATTTGCCGCCAATATTTGGCAGAGTTATCACCCTTTGAAATCTACACACTTCGTTAATTCGGCCATATCCGGGCAATAACTTGTGCTAGACTAAACGGATTTGAGACAAATTCAGAATTTAAATTAATAGGTCTACCATCCAGACACACGTTATATTCGCGTTTCCTTCAATGGTATCCAGAGTTATCACCATTGAAAATATAGACTTCGTTAATTTGGCCGTTTCCGGGCAATAGCACATGCTGGACTAAGCGGATTTGAGATAAATGAGGGAATTTAATTCAATATTATTAAGACGGAGGTCAAGTTCCTGTTTCCTTAGTTTCTATCAAAATTTGTCAGAGTTATCACCCTTGAAAAAGACAAAGTTCGTTAATTTGACGTCATTCACTTACACAAACACTGCAATGTAAGCACATATATCAGTTATATGAAGCCGGCAAGTGAATTGCCCAGATTCCATACATGTCATTTCAACAAAAGCGGGAATCGAGAGGATGTGTATGTCTTACAATGCCTTGTTATTATTATTATTATTATTATTATTATTATTATTATTATTATTATTATTATTATTATTATTATTATTATTAATATTATTCTTCTTATTATTATTATTATTATTATTATTATTATTATTATTATTATTATTATTCCACCAGCTACGTGTTCCTGGTCGTGATCAACAGTTTAGTTAATCCGATGCTGTACACTTGGAAGACTCCCGAGCTGAAGATAACGTTTCTGAAACTCTTCTGTCGTGGCAACAAATGCGGCCGCGCAAAGCTTCGTCAACTACTGCATGGCATGGCTAGGTGGCCTGAGGAAAAGCGGATGATGAGCTGAGAGAAGGATGGGGCGGGAGGTGGGAGGGACAGAGGAAGGAGGGAGAGGGTGGGGGGAGAGAGAGATATCTGACGATAATGGTGTACTGAGTTAACCCTTTAACAATCGTATTAGCCAAAGGCGGCTTCTGCAGTGGTCTTGAGATATGTCCATTTACAGACCAAGAGAATATATATTTTTTAATTTACCACTGGAATGGCTGGCTTGTATTTATTATTATTATTATTATTATTACTATTATTATTATTATTATTATTGTTATTATTATTATTATTATTATTATTATTATTATTATTATTATTATTATTAATATTATTATTATTATTATTATATTATTATTATTATTATTAGGCTTCCAAGTAGCTCTGCTGGAAGCCTATTGTAATTGTTCCGATTATTGTTCTTCTTATTATTTTTTTATTCCACCGCAAAAATTGTCTTCTTCTCCCATACCGCTATGTGGACTGGACTGAAACTTTTTAGGATGTAACTATGCCGTAGCCTCTTTAAATTTTGAAAGCAGAACGTTTCTAGCTAACCTGGTTTGGCAGCCATCATGGATTTTGTGCAAAGATTTTGACATTTTTAACAAGCTTCTTCTATAAAACCATTGCCTATATTAGAGTGAAACTTTATAAATCTAAATGATCCAGAACCCTGATTAAGATTTGCGCAGCAAAAGTTGCCAGCTCACAGAGTTCGGTGGCCATGTTGATGACGTCCTGATTTCAGAAAATGATCGTTTCTAGAAATAATTTGTATGTAACCCGTTCACATATTGTAAACTTGATCAGTAACTAACTCCTGACAATCTCTGCAAGGATGGACCGGATAGGTTAGAAACGGCCGAGATATACCTTTTTGAAGTTTTCCTTTTTTAATCGGCATGCAGTAGTAAATGTGTTGTCTAATATCAAGTACTATCAGATATCTAAAATAAACAGTGACTGGTAACTTTTCTTTAAATGTAATTTATGACTAACATTGAGTTTCACAGCTATCAACCCATCCCCCACCCCTACATGCATCGCTAAATGGTACTGTTAAATGGCAGATGCGTGACACATTATGCAGATCTATTTCACCCCATAACTGCTATTTATTTTAAGAACGACGCTACTCTATGACGCTGCCTATGACAGCAACAGCTTTTAACCGTAGGATTTTCAAATTACAAACTAGAATTCCTTCCACCAGATTTACTGCTGAACTACAAGTTGCCATTAACCCTTTTACTGGCAAATTACAATTGTTCATTAACCCATTTACTGCTGAATTGCATGCCTCCATTAACCGTTTACGTCTGAATTGCAAGGCCAACTTAACACTTTTACTGCTGAATTATCAGTCTCCAAATGGTACCACTTTACAGCCGAATTGCACTGTCCGTTAACCCTTTTACTGTTGTATTACAAGTCTCCATTGACCCATTTACCGCTGAATTAAAAGTTTCCAGTAACCCATTTAGTGCTGGATTACAAGTCGCCATTAACCCTTTTAGTACCGAATAACAGCTCTCCATTAACCGTTTTACTACTGAATTACAAGTCTCACTTCAGCCTTTTACTGTTGAATGGAAATTACAACTAACACTAATAGTAAAATAAGTACAGAAAAGGTGATTGGAGTACCAAAAAAGGTCAATTGAGTAGAAAAAGGTCATCTGAGAACAAATATGTCATTTGAGTGCACAAAAGGTTATTTGATTGCTGATAGGTCAAATGAGTGCACAAGTGATTATTTAAGTGCGAAAAGATCATGTGAGTGCAGAAAGGTCGACTGAGTGCCCAAATGGATTATTTGAGTGCAGAAATGTCAAATGAGTAGAGAAAAGGTCATTTGAGTGCAAGACGTCATGAGTTCCAAAGGTCATTGAGTGCAAAACGGTCAAATGAGCAAAAAAGTGTTATTTTGATTGCAGAAAGTTGAAATTAGGGCAGTAAAGGTCATTTGAGTGCGGAAATGTTACAGGATAACATACATGTTTCACACTCTTGCTGGTACTTAACAATTGTATCTTTAGCCTTAACTGCTGACATTTTAGCATTCCCTGACAGGTTCCGTCCTGTTACTGGGTATAAAATGTTAGTAGTTTAGGCGTAGGTTTTGCAACAGCTATCTGGGAGCTGGCTTGGAAGCCGTCGCAGTAACTGTTTGCAGTTAGAGGTCTAGTTATTATTATTATTATTATTATTATTATTATTATTATTATTATTATTATTATTATTATTATTATTATTATCATCATCATCATCATCATCATCATCATAATCCTCTTCATCATCATCATCATCATGATCATCATCATTGCATCACTACCATCACCATCGTCATCATTATTAGGGTGTTTTCTATTTTATTGGTAAATTTGAGTATTATATTGTAGATTGTGTTCTAATTTCTTTGTTGATGATTCTATTGAAGGTTGTCATGCATGTACTTGCATCATTGTCATTGTCTTTGTTGTTCGTGCTTGTCATCATTATCGCCACCATCATTTATATTGCCTGATAGTGCCACACACAGAAGATTCACAGCCCTTGTGTTCTTGTAGAAATATACGAGATATTGTGCTGATGCAGTCATCCTAAAGTTAGTTCACCTTGAATCCATTGCAGTAAGCAACAACAAGCAAGCGGCAACAGATTCCAGTTAGGCCAGCTCAACGATGTCTTAGTGACATTGCCCTTTGATTTCATGCTCTATATTAAATGGTTGGAAAGTTCAGGACATGTCGGGATGGTCGCGAGAGGCGGGAGAGGCCGGGAGGAGTTTTAAAATGTTTAAAACTTGTGGGATGGTCGGGGTATTTCGTGACACTTCGTAGTAAAAAATCTGGACACTTCGGTATACTTGGAGACCGTTCGGGTAGTTCGGGGTAGATCGGGGCCCAGATCTCGCTTTGTTTCGTGGTGAAGTCATGAACCACGAACTCTCAAGATCTCCCACGACGATACTACCAACTCTCACGAACCGACAAGAATGGTCTGAACCGGTACGATCCGCTTCACGAACACGTGGATAAACTATATAAAACAAGGGCGAGCTGGCCAGTTTTTTCATTCCACTGCAACACACTGATGCTGTTTAGAGTTTTTTCTCTTGTTCACCCTTCTGGTTAAATCATATGCAATGATTAATACTATTGCCAGATAGGCGCATGTATACAAAATCTTAGTATAAAATTGCATGACCTTTGATACCCCTCGTTCATAACAGTTCGTAGCAATCGCTAGTAGTTTGTATGTGTTCGTTAATGTTCGGGATGGCGCGGGACGGATCGTGAGTCGAGTTCGTAGTACTTCATAGCAGTTCGTGAACAGTCCATGACAGTTCGTGAAAGTTTGGGACATTTCGTGACAGAGGTCAATGACCTCCAAAAAGGTCCTTAAGTGTTCCGAACAGGACACATCACGAGACATCAGCGTCAACTTCGTAAATGTGTAAGAATAGCTTTAGAGGCTTATGTAGGCCCTATACCCGACAACATGGTATCAGTATATCATTTAAGCCTTGCACGAGTCAAAGTGCGCGCACTGCTTTTAGGCAACAGCATTTAGAATGTATTATTGAACTAACAGCTTAGAATAACCATATAACTAAGATATCGATTTTGCCTTAGCCGGAAGACTAGAAATGTTGATAATATGTGCTATTAAAGTTCTCATCTATTCTTAAAAGGTACATATCCTAGCTACATTTATGACATTTGTTAATTTATGGGCACTTTAACTAACTAGAACAGTAGCCGCAATTTTAGATTGATATTTGAGGCGCCATTATTTCAAACTCTGTTGTCTTCGCCGGTGAGCAATTGTTCTATAAAACCGTTCTCGTAACGCTAATGCTAGTCATTCTTCTGGTGGCTTTCAAGTCGCGCTCATAGATGTGCATGGCATAGTTCAATACCAGTTGTGTATATTTCCTGTGGTGCAAGTGTCAACAAATATATTTACAACAGGTTTATTGAAAACTGCTGCTGCCTATAGCAGCAACAACTTTCTGTCAAATTGTTGTCAATATAATCAGCAGATGATACAATTGTCACTAGATAAAGATTTGATGACAATTTGGCTGAAAATCGTTGATGCAACAACTTTCAATCAAATTGTTCTCAAAATAATCAGCAGTGTAGTCAACGTTGCATGACC
This sequence comes from Chaetoderma sp. LZ-2023a, assembly GCA_034401795.1. Taxonomy (NCBI): domain Eukaryota; kingdom Metazoa; phylum Mollusca; class Caudofoveata; order Chaetodermatida; family Chaetodermatidae; genus Chaetoderma; species Chaetoderma sp. LZ-2023a. Next base: position 125,744,785 of record CM067369.1, read on the forward strand.
TGCTGAAGATATTTCACGCAAATTTATTGACAATAATTTCTTACTCAGGCAGCAACAGCGTTGTCAAATTTTTCTCAGAATAATCAGCGGACTTCCTCTTTTGTTTGCGAGCAAGTGCATACACAATTAGTTTGGCCTATAGAGACCGAAGTGAAATATGTTCACAAAGATCAAGCAGTCCACCAGCACATGTACGATCGCCTCTGACATGCCTACCGTGAATAAATTAATACGCTTACCTCCTGATTAACAATGAAATAAATAGACTTTTCGAGCATATCTGAGACTAGGTCTTGATTCCGTATACCATATAGGCCTAACTTATTGTGTAGGCATTTGTTAGCTAACAAAATAGAAAGCTCGCTGATTATTCTGATAAAAATTTGATAACGCTGTTGTTGCATGAGTAACAAATGATTGTCAATAAAGTTGCGCGAAATATCTTCAGCAGGTCTTGCAACATTGACTGCCCTGCTGATTATTTTGAGAACAATTGATTGAAAGTTGTTTCATCAACGATTTTCAGCCAAATTGTTATCAAAACATTGCCTAGTGACAATTGCATTATCAGCTGATTATTTTGACAACAATTTGACGGAAAGCTGTTTGTAATATAGGCAACAACAGGATTCAGCAACTTGTTATAGATATATTTGTTTTTATTTGCACCATAGGAAATATAGAGCTAGTATTGTACTATGCTATGCTTCATACGCACCTTGAAAGCCAGCAAAAAGAATGACCAGCATTAGCGTTACGAGAATGGATTTATACGAACAATAGCTCACCGGCGACGACAATAGAGTCTGAAATAATGGCGCCCGCAAATATCTATCTAAAATGGCGGTTACACTCCAAGTGAGTTAAAGTGTCTATAAAGTAACAAATAGTCCTAAATTTAGCTTTTCCTATGTGGATTTTAGATATCTGGCATTGACCCGTTAACACTCATATCAGCCAAACACCGCTTCTGTAGTGATCCCGAGAAATGCTCATTATAATTGGTTTTAGTCTATTTGCATGGAGTTCTGTTTGGACCTATTACTCATTGCCCATCCAAAGCCTTAGGAATATGGCCAATGCAATTTGGGAGAAAGTCCTCGTGATACTTTGGTGCAGTGCAGCCATCCTTGCTGTTGTAATTGAAACTTGGATTATTTTGTCTTTTTGTCATGGGTTTCATGGACATGACACGTGTTACGTCTTAAAACTATGTATATGGTTTTTCCCCGAATGCACGCTTTCCGGCTAAAATGTGTGAATTAGAGGATTTAGCGCCAGTTAAAGCCAGGCCATAGCTGGATATTGACCTTGGCCTTTGACCTTATGACGGTTATGCCATTATCTTGCATTTTTGGTATACGTAAGCATATATCTATGATTAGGTATAGTAAGTTTGACCAATCCAGAAATAAACGACAGGATGCGCAGCTAAACGCGCGCTTTATATCAAGGTCACAATGCCATTAATCTTTGCTGTGATGGTATCAACGTTGCTAGCTATTGTCCCGAAAATCATAGTAATGAAATATTAACTGAGTCAGTTTTAGGTTTTGCAGAGGCGCACGTTTCATGTCCCCAAAACTACACACAAACCCCAGAGTCCACCCAGCAGTATCAGCTAAGACAAGTACCAAGTTAATTTGTTGTGATAAGATCATCGCGCGTTGAGATAGTGAAGCACATGTTTCCCCCTCCCATTAGCCCAACGGAGGGGATTCGATATATTACCATTCGTCATAATCAAGTACGTCTTGAATGTCGTAGCTATGTTCGTCACAGATGACGGACAAAGCGTTGCTCTACGAATTGTATGTCTTTACTATTTAATCAGCAGCACCCAGTCAAATTAGTTTTAAAATATTCTACAGCTTACCTGTATAGTTTTCTTGAAATTGATAGCCAGAGAGTTCAGGGATCGAACGCTCACACCACAGGCGAAGTATAGGTGGAGCCTAGATAAAAATGGGTTGGGCATAGCAAAAAACTGAATTCGTCCATTCTTAGGCGCCTGTTTCTTGAAACATGATAAGCGACTCTTCATGAAAAGTGGCAGGCTGGCTTTAATTAAAGCCAATTCCCGTGATTCAGGCTTTTAAAATCTAATTTAAATCTATTGATAAGTGCCAAATTCTAATATAATAAATGTGCCAAAATGTCCCCATATATGCGATTAAAACAGTTTGTGCTGAGTAAGCTTGTGCTAATCCGATGAATATTTAATAAATTGCGTAATTGACAACGTTAACTAAACGTTAGTTGAAGATACACGTTTGTATTCATTTGCATCTACATAGTGATTGAAATGGTGAACATTCGAATCATATTTAATAAATTAAATATTTATAAAGTTAGTATTACAATTGTGTTAATTATATATTAATAACATGTCTAATATGAAATTCGTCGTAGAATTAAAGGGGCTATCGCTGATAGATCTAGAAATTTTATATACAAACCATGTCAATAAACGCTTCTAGTGGGTCAATACTCTCATTTTAGTATCAATTCTTATAAATATGATTACTTAATATCCAAGAAGGTGTAACGTATGCACAAATACCGTTATATTACAACAAAAATATGGAAAATTCCCAAAAAAATTTTATATTTATATTTCGGATGTAATGCCCTTTTAAAGAAATTATTAAAATCGTGTTTTATCTGATGTATATCCAAACACTCCAGTTCATTAAGGGAACCGATCTGTGACTTGGGTGTCTGACGTCAAAATCAATATACGTCACATGACGGCTGACGTCACAATCACATCGCGTGACAATTGAACCGCCATGAAGTGAATGAAGTGTATATCTATGATGGATTAATGTTGTATATTTTGAAACTAATTTGACTGAGTGTTGTTTGTGCCTTGTTGCTGTTATGGGCATTTGGTATTAGAAATTGGCTCTTCTTAAGAGATTTAAATTAGAGTTTGCAGTACGCGTTAGGGCTTAAAAGCCTGAGTTAGAGGAATTAGCCATGAATAGGAACAGCGCCTAGTCCAATTAGTTACGAAATATTCAACAGTTTACCTGTATAGTTACCTTGAAATTTGAATTCTGAGAATTGAGAATACAAAATATATAAATTGATTTCAATACGCCTAAGAAGTGTGCGGGACTTAGATGGAAATTAATTCCGTTATTGCCCATAATACCGCCACACACACGCACGCACGCGCGCACGCACGCACAAACACACACACACACACACCGCACACACACACACCACACCACACCCAACCCCCACCCGCACCCCTGCACCGCACTACCCCATTGAAACACTATATTATATTAATAGCAATTTTGAAAGTAAATAACCAATATTGCTCCGGAAATGGCTTTTCCGAACAAAACAGCATGTCACAATTTTCTTAGGCCATCCATATAAGCAATTATACGCCGTCTTATGTGGTATATGTTTAGTCCAACGCAGTCTAGAACATGATTCATGAGCGGTTTTAAGAAAGAATGATAACTCTTATAGTATCAACGACCATTTGCTTACAAAGGTGCGTTTAAATAGCAGTAATTTTCCCCCTTGTTTACTGGTGTATGTGATGATTTCAAAGGCTTTCTTACTAAAAGTTCTCATCTATTCTTAAAAGATATATATCCTAGCTAAATTTAGGACTATTTGTTACTTTATGGACACTTTAACTAACTTGGAGTGTAGCCACCATTTTAGATAGATATTTGCGGGCGCCATTATTTCAGACGCTATTGTCGCCGGTGAGCTATTGTTCGTATAAAACCATTCTCGTAACGCTAATGCTGGTCATTCTTTTTGCTGGCTTTCAATGTAAGAGCGTATGAAGCATAGCATAGTACAATACTAGTTCTATATTTCCTATGGTGCAAATAAAAACAAATATATCTATAACAATTTGCTGAATCCTGTTGCTGCCTATAGTAGCAACAGCTTTCCATCAAATTGTTGTCAAAATAATCAGCTGATAATGCAATTGTCACTAGGCAATGTTTTGATAACAATTTGGCTGAAAATCGTTGATGAAACAACTTTCAATCAAATTGTTCTCAAAATAATCAGCAGGGCAGTCAATGTTGCAAGACCTGCTGAAGATATTTCGCGCAACTTTATTGACAATCATTTGTTACTCATGCAACAACAGCGTTGTCAAATTTGTATTAGAATAATCAGCGAGCTTTCTATTTGTTAGCTAACAAATGCCTACACAATAAGTTAGGCCTATATGGTATACGGAATCAAGACCTAGTCTCAGATATGCTCGAAAATTCTGTTTATTTCATTGTCAATCAGGAGGTAAGTGTATTAATTTATTCACGGTAGGCATGTCAGAGGCGATCGTACATGTGCTGGCGGACTGCTTGATCTTTGTGAACATATTTCACTTCGGTCTCTATAGGCCAAACCAATTGTGTGCACTTGCTCGCAAACAAAAGAGGAAGTCCGTTGATTATTCTGAGAAAAATTTGACAACGCTTTTGCTGCCTGAGTAAGAAATGATTGTCAATAAATTTGCGTGAAATATCTTCAGCAGGTCATGCAACGTTGACTACACTGCTGATTATTTTGAGAACAATTTGATTGAAAGTTGTTGCATCAACGATTTTCAGCCAAATTGTTATCAAATCTTTATCTAGTGACAATTGTATTATCAGCTGATTATATTGACAATAATTTGACAGAAAGTTGTTGCTGCTATAGGCAGCAGCAGTTTTCAATGAAGCTGTTATAAATATATTTGTTGACGCTTGCGCCACATGAAATATACACAACTGGTATTGAACTATGCCATGCACATCTATGAGCTCGACTTGAAAGCCACCAGAAAAATGACTAGCATTAGCGTTACGAGAACGGTTTTATAGAACAATTGCTCACCGGCGAAGACAATAGAGTCTGAAATAATGGTGCCAGCAAATATCAATCTAAAATTGCGGCTACTGTTCTAGTTAGTGAAAGTGCTCATAAATTAACAAATAGTCATACATTTAGCTAGGATATGTACCTTTTAAGAATAGATGAGAACTTTAATAGCACATATTATCAACATATAATAGTCTCCAGGCTGAGGCAAAATCGATATCTTAGTGATATGGTTATTCTGAGCTGTTAGTTCAATAATACATTCTAAATGCTGTTGCCTAAAAACATTGCGTGCACTTTGACTCGTGCAAGGCTTAAATGATACACTGATACCATGTTGTCGGGTATAGGGCCTACATATGCCTCTAAAGCTATTCTTACACATTCACGAAGTTGGCGCTGAAGTCTCGCGATGTGTCCTGTTCGGAACACTTAAGGACCTTTTTGGAGGTCATTGACATCTGTCACGAAATGTCCCAAACTTTCACGAACTGTCATGGACTGTTCACGAACTGTTATTAAGTACTACGAACTCGACTCACGATCCGTCCCGAACCATCCCGAACATTAACGAACACATACAAACTACTAGCGACTGCTACGAACTGTTATGAACGAGGGGTATCAAAGGTCATGCAATTTTATACATAGATTTTGTATACATGCCTCTGTCTGCCAATAGTATTAATCATTGCATATGATTTAAAAAGAAAGGATGAACAAGAGAAAAAACTGTAAACAGCATCAGTGTGTAGCAGTGGGATGAAAAAACTGGCCAGCTCGCCCTTGTTTTATATAGTTTATCCACGTGTTCGTGAAACGGATCGTACCGGTTCAGACCATTCTTGTTGGTTCGTGAGAGTTGGTAGTATCGTCGTGGGAGTTCTTGAAAGTTCGTGGTACTACTTGAGAGTTCGTGGCAGTTCGTGTACGTTCGTAGAAGTGTCAGGAAACTATCGCAGAGGTGTCGTGATACTTCGTGAGGGTTCGTGACGGTTCATGACTTCACCATGAAACAAAGCGCGATCTGGGCCCCGATCTACCCCCGAACTACCCGAACGGTCTCGAAGTATACCGAAGTGTCCAGATTTTTTACTACGAAGTGTCACTAAATACCCTGACGATCCCACAAGTTTTTAACATTTTAAAACTTCTCCCGGCCTCTCCCGCCCCTCACGACCATCCCGACATGTCCTGAACTTTCCAACCATTTAATATAGAGCATGAAATCAAGGGCCAACGTCACTAACGTCGCTTGCTTGTTGTTGCTTACTGCAATGGATTCAAGGTGAACTAACTTTAGGATGACTGCATCAGCAGAATATCTCGTATATTTCTACAAGAACACAAGGGCTGTGAATCTTCTGTGTGTGGTACTATCAGGCAATATACACGATGGCGGCGATAATGATGACAAGCACGAACAACAAAGACAACGACAATGATGCAAGTACATGCATGACAACCTTCAATATAATCATCAACAAAGAAATTAGACCACAATCTACAATATAATCGTCAAATTTACCAATAAAGTAGAAAACACCCTAATAATGATGACGATGGTGATGGTAGTGATGCAATGATAATGATGATGATGATGATGATGATGATGAGGATCATGATGGTGATGATGATGATAATAATAATAATAATAATAATAATAATAATAATAATAATAATAATAATAATATTAATAATAATAATAATAATAATAATAATAATAATAATAATAATAATAATAATAATAATAATAATAATAAATACAAGCCAGTCATTCCAGTGGTAAATTTAAAAAATATATTCTCTTGGTCTGTAAATGGACATTTCTCAAGACCACTGCAGAAGCCGCCTTTGGCTAATACGAGTATTAAAGGATTAACTCAGTACACCATTATCGTCAGATATCTCTCCCCACCCCACCCTCTCCCTCCTTCCTCTATCCCTCCCACCTCCCGCCCCATCCTTCTCTCAGCTCATCATCCGCTTTTCCTCAGGCCACCTAGCCATGCCATGCAGTAGTTGACGAAGCTTTGCCTGGCCGCATTTGTTACCACGACAGAAGAGTTTCAGAAACGTTATCTTCAGCTCGGGAGTCTTCCAAGTGTACAGCATCGGATTAACAAAACTGTTGATCACGACCAGGAACACGTAGCTGGTGGAATAATAATAATAATAATAATAATAATAATAATAATAATAATAATAATAATAACAAGGCATTGTAAGACATACAAATCCTCTCGATTCCCGCTTTTGTTGAAATGACATGTATGGAATCTGGGCAATTCACTTGCCGGCTTCATATAACTGATATATGTGCTTACATTGCAGTGTTTGTGTAAGTGAATGACGTCAAATTAACGAACTTTGTCTTTTTCAAGGGTGATAACTCTGACAAATTTTGATAGAAACTAAGGAAACAGGAACTTGACCTCCGTCTTAATAATATTGAATTAAATTCCCTCATTTATCTCAAATCCGCTTAGTCCAGCATGTGCTATTGCCCGGAAACGGCCAAATTAACGAAGTCTATATTTTCAATGGTGATAACTCTGGATACCATTGAAGGAAACGCGAATATAACGTGTGTCTCGATGGTCGACCTATTAATTTAAATTCTGAATTTGTCTCAAATCCGTTTAGTCTAGCACAAGTTATTGCCCGGATATGGCGAATTAACGAAGTGTGTAGATTTCAAAGGGTGATAACTCTGGCAAATATTGGCGGCAAATAATGAAACGCGAAATTGACATCCGCCTGAGTAATATTAAGCGATATTCCTAATTTGATTCGAATCGGTTTAGTCTAACAGACCATATTGTTCGGAAACGGAAAATTGTCTGAATTTCATACTTTTCAGGGGTAAATTTGACGTGAATTGACGGAGTTCTAACTTGGCCTCCATATTCGTATTACTAAAGTCAGTGATACACGATCCAAATGTATGATATACAATTCACCTTTCCAGAGTATCCGTCCATCATCTGACCTCGTATGACCTCATAATCAGCTCAGCGCGTGTATGATGACGTCACAATCATTATGTCCCAAAGGGTTCCATATAGACAGTCATCAAATCTTAGGTAGCAACAGCACCCAGTCAAATTAGTTTTAAAATATTCAACAGCTTACCTGTGCAGTTTTTTGGAAATTGATAGTCAGGGGGTTCAGAGATCGATCGATCCCAATATGAGCGAGGTGTTGGTGGAGTTTAGCTAGAGATGGTAAAACCGGAAAGGGCCATTGTATATCATACCGGTGCATGTTCATTGTACTCGATCATATCGCATCAGACATGATTGAATGATGTTACCAAACAGTGATACCAAAATCACGTGATCCAACTTCTCGTATACCTTTGACTGTTTCATCAAGCATGTTTTACGGTGTCGGATGAAAGTTGCGCATTGTCCAACATTTTTGCGTATATGATTCGTCCTATCGAATTGTATGATACACTATCAAACAATGCCCGACTTTGTTAAATCATATATGTATAATCATACATGTTGGATCGTCTGTCATAGGCCTAAACAGTATGCCGACGCTGGTTCAAATTAGTGTCGGCAAACATAAGTTATTGTCCGAAACGGATAATTTTTCGAATTTCATACATTCAAGGGCAAATAACTCCGGGTAAATTTGCAGCAAATTGTCGGAATTCGAACTTGGCTGCCGTATTCGTATTATTTAGCGGTATGCCGAAGCTGGTTCAGATCGGTGCAGGCAAACGCAGGTTTTTGTTCGGAAACCAACCTGTACGAACGAATGAATATACGTACGACCAACATGAGCAATCGATAATAGTGTAGCCCATGAATACTGTGATGAAATACATGTTAAACTACCCTCTACTGATATGTGTGAGACTTGCGAAATAGTGGACGTCGATGACCATCAATTGGATGAGTTACAGCAATACATGAGTGCTCAGCAGAGAGGTGGATCTCAGTCTATCAAGAGGACATTGTGAATTCAAATGCGTTGTTAGCTTTGGATGAATGCATTAATTTCAAGAAGATGGCATTATGAATCATGGACACCTAAACTATGGTTTCAATATCCTGAGTAAATACATGCCATCAACAAATTTATCATGAGTGAACGAACTCGCGATTGGGAAGGCCATTTGCGTGCGGACGGTGAGATGGTCAATCTATTTGCAGCAACTGATCACATCAACTATGCTAAAAGCGTCAGGATTTACCTCCAGGTAATTAACCTTTCCAGAGTAACCATCGATGATCTGCCGTCATATGACGTCATACTCAGCTAAGTGGCGCGTAGGATGGCGTCATAATCATTACCTCATAAATGATACTATTGGGCCCGTCTTTAACTCTTAATAATCCGACACGTTGTACGAATTGTATGTCTTTACTATTTAATAAACATGATGTTGAATATTTTTAAACTAATTTGACTGGGGCCGTTGCTGCCATAGACAGCAACAGCAACAAGGCAAATTATTTTCAAAATATGCAACAGCTTACCTGTATAGTTTTCTGGAAATTGGTAATTAGAGATAGATCTATCCCAAGACGAGCGAGGTGTGGGTGGATCTTAGCTAGAGATGGACGGGCATGGCAAAAAATGGAACGGTCAATTCACCAACTACACAAGCTACCATATGGTTGTATGAGAAATTGTTTAGGCCGTCTTTCGCACAGTGCGCCGAAGTGAACTGTTTGGCTGAACTATGGTCGAATAAGTTCTAATGTGATCATCAAACGCCGTGGTGAATTGATCCTCACACATGGCCGTTGTATGAGTGAGTGTTCGAGAAAAGTGGATGTATTGTATGCGCATATGTACAACCGCATCCGCTCGGGACTCGATGACAACTCTAACTTGACAGATCAACGACTGCCTTGATCTTGATAATCCATTCAACACTGATTCGCCTCATCTTCGTTCATTGTCATCTGGTCTGAAAGCCATTGATGGAGAGGGATCAATGGACATTTCCAAGCTTATATATCCATCATATGACGTCATAATCAACTACGTGACGTGTAAAATGACGTCATCATCATGACGCCATGTGTGATCCGATAGAGTCCGTTTTTAACGCTTAATAGTCCGACACGTTGTATGAATTGTATGTCTTTACAATTTAATAAACATTGTGTTGAATATTTTGAAACTAATTTGACTAGGCGCCGTTGCTGCCATAGGCAGCAACATCACCCAGTCAAATTAGTCTCAAACTGTTCAACAGCGAACATGCATAGATTTTTGGAAGTTGATAGTCAGGGTGTTCGGGGATGTATGGATGGAGCTTAGCTAGAGATGGGCGGGGCATAACTGGAAACTGGAAAGGTCCATTGCGACGAGAGTGAGAGCGTAGGAATGGATATTCAGCCAACACAAGATGGTCAGACGGTCTCTAAAGCAGCAAGAAAATAGAGTCAACAAGTGTGTACAATTCAAGATCTGAAACATGGCATCACAATTGACAAACAAACTGTGTAAATCGATCAGGCCACGATGCACTGCTCTTGCACAGAGACGACAGATGATAACAGGTATACGGGTATAGGTCATAGTTTTATAGTCTGCTTCCACTTGCGTGCTCAGCCGACCTAGTTGAGCCATATTTTGCGTGCAAAATAACAGCCACGCCGGCATCTTTATTCCATGAAACTTTACTAGTTGGTGTTATATACAGCAGTCCAACTAGTGACGAAACCAATATAAACCTATTGAATAACCACAAATCAATACACACACATTTTTATTGGTGGCGATTTCAATCTTCCAGCCATCCAATGGGACTCCTGGACAGGATCAGACAGTAATGAAGAATTCTTAAGGAAGTATCAGAGATTGTTTCATTTTTCAACAAATTGATAACCCCACTGGAGTTAGGGGCACTGACACCCCACATACACTAGATCTAATTCTCTGCAACGATGAAAATCTTGTGTCAGATATTGCATGCGATAGCCCCCTGGGAAGTAGTGACCACGTTATGATAACAACGTGCTAATGATACAGTGACAACTGAAATAGAAACAATTAAACTATGACAAAGGGAACTATGGGGCAATGAAACATAAACTAAATCTTGATTTGGAAAAAAATATTAGAAGGCAATAATGTTGAAGACATGTATTCCACTTTTTGTAATAAACTAATGTTAGCAGAAACAGCACATATCCCCGGATACAAGCCACGTGTGGGTAACAAGTGAAAGAAAGCCGCTATCACATCAGAAATTCTTAAATTAATAAAAGCTAAAAATAGAGGTTGGATGAACTATGTCAAAATCAGAACAGACAATAACAGGCTTAAACATACATACCTGCGAAACAAACTTAAAACACTCACAAGAACAGCTAAAAGAGAAAAAACCCTCAGAAATAACCAAAAGTGTAAAAACGAATCCCAAAAGGTTTTGGTATCATGTCAACCGTACAAGAAAACTCACCTCCAGTCCACCTGAACTTGAGGTTGAAGCACATGGTACAGCCTTGAGAGCACAAAATGATATTACCAAGGCTGATGTATTAGCAATTTTCTATACTACCGTTTTCATTGATGAAGACATTAATACGCTCCCACACCTCACTAGGCGAAACTACACAACTCTCTCTCTATTGACACTACCTTCGGCCTCACTGAAACACTTATAATTTGGAATCAATAAACATTTCAAAATCACCTGGACCTGATGAGGTACATACTCGCCTCATTAAGAGAAGTACTACATAAACCACTTAGCATCATATTCAACAAATCATTTGTCTCAGGATGTGTATCTATCTACACATTGGAAACTAGCAAACGTTACACCGATTTGCAAAAAGACGGATAAAAAGGGCCCATGCAACAACAGACCAATAGCCTTACAAGTATGGTTTGCAAAAGCTCATTCGGGATAAGATAGTTAAGAACATAATGTTAAACGATCTACTCACTAGTAAACAATTTTGTTTTATTTCCGGGAAGTCAACAACAATGCAATAATTAAATGTTTTAGACCAGTGGACAAAAATATTGGACAATAATAGTGAAAGAAACGTAGTATTTATGGAGTCCGGATTAATAACACATATTCTGCCTGTCAAGATATATCCAATGGAGTACTACAAGGTAGTGTGATAGGCCCTATCCTGTTTGTTATTTATGTAAATGACATAACGGATAACGTCAGTGCTGAAATTTACTTATTCGCTGATGACACAGAGATTTATAAAGAAATCCAAGACAGGATAGACAATGAAATAATACAGGATGATCTTGATTCCATGATCAACTGGGCTTATAAATGGCTACTAAAATTCCATCCAAAGAAATGTAGAGTTCTGGAAATAAAAAGCAAACAAAATGTTGAAAACAGACCCCATCGCCTACGTGGAGAGGAGGGTCTCCCAATACCACTCGAATCTGTTGAGTTTGAAAAAAGATTTAGCCATATTTATAGACAGACAACTTAGCTTTCGAAAACATGTATAGGACAAGTACACATATTGATGCAAGGCATCAATGGTAAATAGCGTGGCCGGAGGTTATTATAATTCAAGTTGAGCTTCAAATTCATTTTATATATAATATAGAATTTGCAGTAGCACAACAGGTTCTCCACCAAAGACAGTGACTATATCTAGACCTTGGGCCCCTACATAGAACACAAAATAAATTATACATGTAGAACTGGTACAGTCACTATACACAATAAGAAGACATGGGATTCGAGTTAAAGTCAATGTACCATAAAGACATAGCCATTATACAATGTGATACATTGACAACATATTTGCAGGACAGAGAGAAGCGTGTTTATCTTGTTATATTAAGATTCAATGTTACATTGGTTCTTACTATCATTTACAGTTTCTTACCTGTGCTATGTAGTGCTGATGGTGATTGCGATCGTGATAATGATAGTTTCTTGGTAGTGTGATATAGTTAAGATGACTGTAATGACATCAGCCTGGGATAGGATTAGCTATGGGCTATTGGAAGAAGCAGATTATATTTTGGGGCCGTCCGGCCATCTTTCCATCCATCTTGTTGACGATATGTGTAAATTCTGGGGGTTTTGTTTGATAATTCAGATTCTATCCGGAGCTAAATTATGGGATATATAGAAAGATTTTCACATTATTACAAGAAATATTTGATAATAGAATCGTGCAATATCTAGTGAGTTCTAGATGGTATTATGTTCGAAAGCCTGGTTATAAACCGAGTACAGATATTCTGATAACGAATATATAGTAACTTGTTACCATTTCAAAACTGTAAGTTGTGACTAAATTGCACGTTTCGAAATTACTCCATTGTAGAAATTGTTAAAATTCTATACTTTATTAGTGCATTCATATATATCTAGCTAAACATATGGGTGAAATTCTGGAGCCGAACCTATTACAAGCGATATGCCAGGACATACTGACATCTATCCGATTGTGGCTAATGTTAACCAATTATCTTTCAATGGGGACATATTGCGAATAATTAACCCCATGGACATACTTGGGAATTATGATATTATTTGATATTAGAATCGTGCAATATTTCGTACAGCACTAGTACATAATAATAGATATTGAGTTCTGTATGGCTAGATGTTCGAAAAGTGGGTACAAACAGAGTACATAGATATCGGTACGTTAATTATTAGCATCTGACAACTTTTGGTCATTACTAAGTTGTGTAGTATAAAATTATTTTATGGTGGAATTTTTTCAAATCAATATTTTATTAGCTTATTCTTATATCTATCTGACATTTTGGGGACGAACCTATTACAGACAGTAGGCTACCGAAAACCGTGGATGTGCCAAAACTTGTGCAAATTTTTGCCATGGAATTGTGTATTATGAAATTACTTCATGGTACACATTTTTAAGCTTGATACTTTATTAGCGTATTCATATACCGATCTGACCATATGTATGAATTTAGAACCGAATAGGGGCCTAACCTATTGCAGACAGTATGGTACAGAAAATCAATTGGTATGGAATTGCGGACTATGGCACTATTTCATTGTAGAATTTGATTTAATTACGAATATAGCTAGCAATGATATGATATCATAATGTTTACAGCTGAGAGGAAATTTTGGCTGAATTATACTTTTTAGTTAGATTGCTTTTTAAACAGATGGGTCACAGCAATTCCGAAAAGTAAAGATATGGGTCGCATTATATACAGTCATAATTTTTCATAGTGTATGTAGTGCAAGTTAGGGTAAGTTTTAGTCTGGTCAAACGAAGAGACTGAAGTTGTTCGACCCACTGCCTAATAGTGATAATATATACCTGTATCATTGTATGTGGTATAATATAGACTGATGTGATTCCACACATAATTGACTTGTAATAGAATACTATTGGTACAATATAGACCATGGTGGCTTTCCGCACACCTATTTGTAATGCAATATATACATATATTAATATTTTGGGTACAGCACAGATCGGTGTGATTTCACACACAATCTATTATGTATGATTACTGTATTCTGTGGCTGTAGTAGCAGAAACATCATACAGCTGCAATCAGTTCTTCTTCGCTTTTACCCAATGTGTCTTGTCCTCAGCCGAAGTCCTTGGCTTCCTCAAGTCCATTTTTGACTTGGGTGTACCAAGTCCTGCTTTCTTGAGGTCACCTCGTAGCACGCTTAGCAGATTTATGCAGTGGCGTCTTCTCCTGGCTTTGTATTTGCTGGCTCCGAGTGGGGCGAATTCGAAGGCTCTCTGTGCACGTGTCTCTTTTGGCATCCTAAGCACATGGCCAAACATGGACCATCTTTGCTGGGTGACTTTTACAGACAGCGGTGACATATTCCACATCTTGCATAGTGCATCTGTGGAAATTATACTGTCTGGCCATCGGTGTCCAGTGTTGGTGCATATGTGTTTGCGGTGGCAGGCATCGAATTTGTCTAGAGCTGCCTTCGGAGTTTTTAGATTAAATTGTGTACTACGAAATTACTTCATGGTATAAATCTTTTAAACTCAATACTTCATTAACGTATTCATATACATATGTAAACATATAGCTGTCATTTTGGGGTTGAAGCTATTACATGCAATATGCCAGGACATATCAACAGCTATCGGAATGTGGTGAATGTGATGAATGTGAACCAACTATCTTACGACCGTGGCATATGTCGCTTATATGGACATACTTGAAATTACGTGGTGGTAGAATCGTGCAATATTCCGTACAACACTATAAAGAGTTCTATATGTAAATATGTTTGAAAGCAGAGTGAAAACAGATTATGCCGATATTCGTACTTAAAATAGTAAATTATTGACATCTGATAACTGTTGTACGCAACTAAATTACGTATTGCGAGATTACTTTATGGTAGACTATTTTTAAACTCGATATTTTAAAAGTGCATTCATATACCTATCTAAACACATCAGTGGAATTCTGGGACAGAATCTATTGCAGACAGTAGCATACCGTGGATTTGACAATACGCTGTAGATTTTCTTTTGAATTGGCAATATATTATGTGTCTGAAATACTGGGGCCGAATATATTACAGACAGTAGAGCACTGAAAAGCATGAATCAGATACAATTTTCACAAGTTTTCAGTATGGATTTGCAGACTATGAAATTACTTCATCTAGAAATCTTTTTATATAGCTAGTATAATCAAACTCAAGTATATGTGGATGAAAATCTGGGGCCGAGCATAACCTACAGACAATAGGGCAGTGAAGAATCTGAATTGGCTAAAATTTCAGCTAATTTTCAGTATGAAATTGTGTACAACGAATTAGATTACTTCATGGAAAACATTTTTAACTCAATACTTCATTAGCATATTCAAATACATATCTAACCATATGGGTGGAATTTTTGGACTGAACACATTACTAACTTAGCACATTCATACCCTTTCTGTTGATTTCTGTATCTAAACCACCTACTACATTGTTATTGACGGCCGTTTTGACTGGAATTTCAGAACATCAGTTATCTATCCATAGTGCTAAATAATTGCATGCATAGCTCTTTTCCCAATGAAGGATTAAGGGCAATAAATTACTAATGAAAATCCCACGTACATTATTCTTAGCGAATTTTGTCTACTTTTTCATGCTCTACAATATTATTATACATGTTTTACTTTAAAATTTTACCACACATATCGTGACTAGTAAAATGTGTCTATGATATTAAAATCATTGCCTCGACGCTCTACAATACATAACAATGGAAATGTATTGCCTATCTCGATTGTTCAGCCTAGTGTTTTATGCTCTAATACATAAGGGGAAAATGAAACAGACACAGTACCTGGTATTGTCGTCATAATATATTAAACAGTTACTGTCTAAATTTGGTAAAGATTGTTAAAATATTTAGACATTGAATGTCCATTTGCTGGCCAAGAGAAGGCTGTTTTTTTGCAGATTTGCCACTGGAATCTGGAATGACTGTTTCGAGAGTCATTCCAGTGGTAAATTATCAAAAACTGTCCCCTCCTGGCATGCAACTTGACATTGCTCACAATCCCTTGCGCAAAATGGGAGCGCCTATAGGCAATGGACCTTTCCAGTTTTAGCTATGCCCCGCCCACCTCTAGCTAAGCTCCACCCACACTTCGCAGTGTTGGGATCGATCGATCCATGGATGCCATAACTATCAATTTCCTGAAATCTATACAGGTAACAAGTTGAATATTTTGAAACTAATTTAACTGGGTGCTGTTGCTGCCTATGGCAGCAACTGCACCCAGTAAGATTAGTTTCGAAATATTCAACAGAATATGTATTAAATAGTAGACATGCAATTCTTACAACAACGCGGACTACGCATCTTCAATGGACCTTTTCAAGTTTATCAATCGATTATATAACTAAGTGACATGCATGCTGACATCATAACCATTACGTCATAAAAGCTTGTATTTGGCCAGTCTTTAACTCTTAATAGTCCAACATGTTGTAAGAATTGTATGTTTTTGCTATTTAATAAACCTGCTGTTTAATATTTAGAAACTAATTTGACTCGTTGCTGTTGCTGCCGTAAACAGCAACAGCATCCACTCAACTTAGTTTCAAAATATTTATCAGCTTACCTACAATATTTGACCGCTCTTGCTAAAATATGTGCTCACTTATTACCAGTGATTCGAACGCTTAGGCTACGTTTTACAGCTCATAAATAAGTTAATATATCCACAAAACATAAACTGAAATTCTGTCTTGTTTTGCAAACATGTTATTTTATTTTTTAGATATTCTATATCATCGATTCGGCGGTTTTACAGTACAGCTCATACATGTATATAATTTACTATATTAACAAAGAAAAAGATAAATTCTACCTTGTTTTGAAAACGTGTTAATTTGTCTTTGAGGTCTTCTATACCAAACGGTGTCAGGTTTCGAGGAAACCGAGATATTGAAAAACTCGCTTTAACCATTATCTTGCTGGTTTCAAAGGCCTAGTTGTTTCACGGCTAGTACAAGAAAGATTTGTGCAGATTATGTTAGCAATAACGTTGAAAGTTGTCTACATGTGTGCAGGAACAGCTTACGGCAGCAGTTTCCAAAATGAATAGAAGTTATCATATATTTAGATGTACAGAAATATGTGGAATGTCAGCAATGTATGAGTTAGGTTTTAACACATTTCTGTAATTCCTAACGTCCTTCCGTATTACCGTATTTCCCCAATTTCTTTTTTTACCGTAGTTTTCTAGTTCCGTATTTTGCATGATATTTAAGCAGAATTTCTAGCGGCCACGCAAACAGTTAAAAAGAACCAACAGGATAATGAGAATAATTCGCGGAACATACACATACCTAAATAATGACAATTTCACCCTGCAGTACAAAGCATTAGTACGCCCTCACATTGAATACGCTAACATTGCCTGGTGCCCATACAAAGAAAACGATATCAATACTATCGACAATCTTCAAAGGAGGGCAACCAGACAGCTACCATCATTGAAGGGACTGAGCTACCCTGACAGGCTAAAAGACTAAATCTCCCAACTCTAAAATAGAGACCACACCAGGGAGATATGATTGGAATAAATAAAATCATACACGGTTATTATGACACGCAACTAACAAAACATCTTTTCACATTAAACAATTCAATAGCAAGAGGACACACATATAAAATAAAGAAACATCGCTTTTCACATAATTTCAGAAAACAGTACTTTACCAATAGAATAATTGATGCCTGGAATTCACTATCTGATCACATTGTAACAACGGAAAATTTAAACATATTCAAGAACAGATTGGACACATACTGGGCAAATCAAGAAATGATAGTCAGAATGATAGTCATGGATAGCGGATGCTTACTTCACTGAGTTAGATGGAGAAAATCGACAGCATATGCCCATGTGATAGCGCAGTGTGTATAATACATCAGCTCGACGTGTGAACTAGCGTGCATAGTATTCGATGGGTACACGGGGCCCGTGACAAAAGACCACGAGCGTAATCAGGTACGGGACAATATCCGCAGAGATCGCTGTGTCTGAAACATCAATCTCATGATGATCGAAATGTATTCCTTGTATGGCAGAGTGATTATGGCTGTATAGGTCTGGATGTTGTTGCTAAACGCAGGCGCGTTGTCCTATAGCAACGGCTTACGGTTACACTCAAAATAAGAGTAGAATGACATCATAATGAATGACGAAGTACGTCACGAACGCATAGTTGACGACGGACTATGCCTTGTACGAATTGTATGTCTTTACTACTTAATAAATATTCTGTTGAACATTATAAAACTAATTTGACTGGATCCTGTTGAGGCCATAGGCAGCAACATCTCCAAGTCAAATTAGTTATAAAATATTCAACAGCTTACCTGTATAGTTTTCAGAAAATTGATAGTCAGGGCATTCGGGGATCGATCAATCCCAACACGGCGAAGTGTGGGTGGCGCTTAGCTAGAGGTGAGCGGGGCATAGTAAAAACTGGAAAGGTCCATTGAGTAATAGTAATTACTAAGTAATCTGCGCTCTATCGCAGATTATTGTTTTTAATCAGGATCTTTGTTTTTATTAGTCTGCGTGTACGAAGTACATACAGACTATTGTTCTCACTACGGTTCTTTCTTTATTCTTCCTCTTCCACACATACTTTGCCACGTAACTCCATCTACAGTTTTCATCCGACCAAGTCCAAATTGGGTCAACTTCTAAGGTCCAAACTGGAATCGATAGCTGTTACTTTTCTTTTGGACCGGGTCTATATTTTCCGAAATATCTGGATTTCCGTGGGAAAAAATTCCCATAGGAAATGTATGGGAGCAATATTCGGACAGCGACTGCTCCTAGAGTTTTTACTCGATCACCTTCAAACTATACAAATCTCTAACATGTGTTGACCCGGATCTTGAGTCAAAATAGTTTTGGGTCACGTGACCGTTTTTGAGGAAATCAGGCATAAGCACATTTTTTTGGAATCAAGATAATTCATATTTCTAGGGCCGTCAGATTGTTGAAATTTGGCATATATGTAGAGGCATCATACTACTATAGAATAAGCCAATAAAATCATTAGCGAACATATAAGCCTTTCGGAAATCCGTATTTCCGCAACCGACATGCCCCATATGAAATATATGTGAGTAATATTCGAACAGCGACTGCTCCTAGAGTTTGTTCTCGATCATCTTGAAACCTTAGAGACTCCTGGCATATGTTTCCCTGCATCTTGCTCCAATTTTTTGGGTGTGATCACTGTTTTTTTTAGAAAATCTGGCATAAGCATAATTCTTTGGCATCGTTTGCTGATAGACAACGGAATTATGGCCGGATGGTTTCAAGATTTAATTTTCCTGATCCGGCGCTAAATTGCCTCTCAGACGCCATTTACAGAACTCCGATATCGTGAGCGGTTCATGAGATATCCAGATTTTTGTAACGTAAACAAATATTTCCATAGGGAAGGTAATGGAAATTGATTTGATAATAAATGACCCAATTTTTTAACTATCACCTCTAAACTTGATACACTATTAGTACACCCCAGGGTATTTAGAGGCCCAATATAGAAATCAGGTCTGGTGCATGGTTTCCGCGATAATCCCATTTTCCTTGACCAAAGAGATCCTTAATAAAATATTTCTTGGGTCCAGTGACCCATTTTAAAGAAAATGCTGCATAAATACAATCTTATGGCATGATTATAACTCTTGTTTCTATGATGGTCAGAATGTTGTAATTTGAGACATCCATAGAGACAATATGATCCTATTGTATCCAGCTGATTCCGGGGGTGGGGGTGGGGGGGGGGTGGTGAATTGCCTCTCAGACACCATTTATAGAACTCTGATATCGCGATTGGTTCTTGAGATATCCTGATTTTTGTAATGTAGACACATATTTCCATTTTCGTTTCCCAAGAAGGCCCATAGAAAATGTATTGGAGCAATATTTGATCAGCAACTGATGCTAGCATTTTTTATCAATCGTCTTGAAATTTAGCATATGTCTATCATCTCTTGATCTGCATCATGACCCAAAATTCTTTTTGGGTCCAATGACCCATTTCTTAGAAAATGCTGCATAAATACAGTTTGGTGGCATCATTATAATTCTCACTTCGACGATGGTCAAAGTTTTGTAATTTGAGACATTGCTAGACACTAGAGGCTCCAATTATTTACATCATGAAAATGGTTAGTGAACCTATTAACATTTATGTTATTGCAAATATGCACACTGACATATATTTCCGCGATTTGACGATAGATTCAAAACTTAGGAAATATCATCTAGGGCAAGATCTGAACCAAGTTTGTTCAAGAGAATTTGATTGGCCTAATATTTCGTCGGCCATCTTGGATGACATAGTTTTCGCGAATACAACTTCTCCAGAACTGCTTAATGGATCGGGTTGAAATTTGGGAGCTATGATTATGGACTAAGCGCCATTAAAGTTTGTTCAAGGGATTTTGTTCCATCAGAAAACATGGCTGCTGTGGTCCGTGGGCCAATTAAAATGTAGCATATTTGGCGGCCATATTGGATTTCTTTTATTTGATGTATTTTGTGGGCGAAATTGGTTTTATGTATTTTATTGGAGGTGTTCTGATTTCAAATTTGGCATTTTCGACACTGTCGAATAAATGGTTTGTTGGGCAGCTGGGATCATTTTCCCGGAAAATGCTCCCATACTAATGCAATGGGAAATTAAAAATGTCTGCGACTCGTGAATCAACTGGCCACATTCAATTATATTTGGCAGGAACAATCCTTAGAGATTCAAATTTGTACAATCGAGCCGATCGGCCAATTTGGCTGGTGATGATCTTAGATTTTGGTTGATTTTTTATCCGCCATGAATCAAAGGTAATTTACCGTTTTTGGCGGACATCTTGTATTTTCTGCAAATTCCTAAGAAAACCATAAAAAGACTACTTATTAACCACATGGCCAATTTTAATAAAACTTGGCTGACCTTTCACAGAAATTAGTTTGGTAAATTTTTTCAGTGGGCATCTCGCTTTCTTTGGTTGTGCTAGTGGCCAATAATTTCAGCTGAGAAATACTGGCCCCTTGGGCCTCTTGTTCCGATGGTCATCTAATTTTGTTCGGTTGTGCTGGTGGCCAATAATTCCTGCTGAGCGATATAGGCCCCAGAGTTGTCCCGCTTGCTCAACAATTATGGTGGAAGATGTTGATGTTTCAGGTCTTTAGATTTACCTCATTTGGACACACCACCTATCTGGTTCAGGATCCATCAATGCTCCTAGAAACTAGAGAATTTTGAAATCTGAGAGATTGATCTTGAGTCATGTTAGTTTTAATAGCACTATAAGCCAGAAAATGTCACAGCATCCGTCTCTGAGTATTTAATTAACTGTAAATCAGTTAATTAGTGTTCATACAAATGTAGCAACAAGTAGGATTTTGATTTGGGCTCACTAATGTGGGCGGAATTCATTTGGGCATGACTTGTAAAATCATAGCCAAGGGGTAATCTAAAGCCCTGGTTTGCGACACTAACATCTAAGATCAGATTTTTTGTAAAATGAACACCAGTTCATCTTTGAAATTAATTTGACAATATTTAATATTTACTTGAGAGTGGTGCAATGGTTAACCAACTCTTTAAACCTTCCAGAATTAAAAAAAACGAATTCTTTTTGACATATGCAATATTCTGTTGAATATCTTGAAACCAATTTCGCTGGGAGCTTTTGCTCCCTATGGCACCAACAGGTTCCAGTCGAAATTAGTTTCAAAATGTTCAACAGCAGTCCTGTATAGTATTCTTGAAGTTGAGATATTGGCGTTTCAATAGTTAAAGGGTTAATGGACACAGTACCTTTGATTACCCATTATCTGGGACCTAAAAATCATACCCAAATATTCCAAATCAAAACAGTGAGCCAAAACTAAAATCCTACTGGGTGCTATGAACAGTAATTAACTGATTTACGGAGATGGAGTCTGTGACATTTTATGGCTATTCAGAGAATTTATGACGCTATTAAAGTTCAAAATCTGTCTCTCAGATTTTCAAAACTTTGATTTCTAGAGGCATTGATGGATCCTCGGCCTGATAGGTGGTGAGCAATAATGTAAATCAAAACACCTGAAATGCCTGATGGAGGACATGATTGGTCAAGAAACTGGCCATGTACATTTGCAGGCCAGGTGACCATTTTTAGCTCACCTGGCCAGAATTTTCAAATGAACTTATGGCATGGCGTCCGGCTGTCAACTTTTGCTTAAAACGTTACTCCTAAGTTTGCTTGAAGGACCCTATGGCAGTAGACTTCAGAACTTGTATACATAATTTTGATTGGTCAATTTTTGTTGGCGGCCATCCTAAATTCTCCGAAAGAATGGCGGGAAATAATTTAAAACGCTACTCCGAATTAACCGCTTGGGCAAGTTCAACCATGCTTAGCTGGGCAGATAGTACGCTTGTATGTTTCAGAACTTGTATACAGAATTATGATTTGTCAATTTCCAAAAAATGGCAGGAAATCGTTTAAATCGCTACTCCTCAGTAACTGCTTGAGCAATTTCAACCAGACTTGGCTGGAAGAATACTAGGTTGGTAAAACATGCATACATAATTTAGATTGCTCAGGGGAAATCACTTAAATGCCCACTCCTTGATAACCACTGGACCGATTTCAATCAAACTTGGATGAAAGAAACCTAGCATGTATGCTTCAGATCTTGTATACTGAATTTTTCTGGAAAATGGCGGAAAATCAGTTACAAGGCTACTCCTCATCAACCACTTGAACTAGTTCAAGAAAACTCAGCTGGAAGGACCCTAAAGTGGTATGCTTCACACCCTGTATACCATATTTTGATTGGTAAATTTGTTCGGAGCCATCTTGAATTTTCCGAAAAATTGCTGAAAATCGTTTAAAATGCTACTCATGATTAACTGCTTGGGAAATTTCAACTAGACTGGCTGGAATGAGCTTAGGGTGGTAGGCTTAAAGACGTGTACACAGAATTTTGATGGGTCAACTTTTCAGGTGGCCACTTTCTGAACATTTTTGGAAATCGGTTAATAGGCTATTTCTCATTAACCGCTTGTTTATTTGATGGATTTTGAGGCCAGAAGTTTTTATATATGTTTGTGGGTAGTCTGATTTCATATTTGCCAAGATGGCCAAGTGAGCTTATGTCATGGCGACCGTCCGTCCATCATCCGTCAACATCTGATTTAAAATGCTATTCCTCATTAAACGCTTAGCGGATTTCAACCTAATTTAGCAGGAAGGACCCTAAGGAAATGGGCTTCAGAACATGTATACATAATTTTGATTAGCCAATTTTTCTGGCGACCATCTTGGATTTCATAAAATTTCGGGAAATAAGATAAAATCCTACTCCTCATTAACTACCTGGCCGTTTTCAAGCAAACTTGGAAGGACCTTAGATTGGTATGTTTCAGAACTTGTATACAGAATTTCGATTGGACAATTTTTTCAGCGATCATCTTCCATTTTCAGAAAATTGGCAGGAAATTGTTTAAAACGCTACTCCTCATTATCTTTTCTGGTAATTTCAGCCATACTTGGCTGGAAGGATACTAGAGTGGGAGGTTTCAGAATTTGTATACAGAATTTTGATTGGTCAATTTTTCCAGTGGCCATCTTGGATTTTCTGAAAATCAGTTAAAAGCCTCCTCATTACCCACTGTGCCGATTTCAACCAAACTCAGCGGGAATGACCCTAGATTAGTATGGTTTGAGAATCTGTCTACAGAATTTTGATTGGACAATGTCTTTGGCGACCATCTTGGAATTTCGGCATATTTGCAGGAAGTTGTTTGAAACGCTACTCGCCTAATTAACTGCTTGGGCAATGCCAGTCAGACTTGCCTAGAAGGATACTAGGGTGGCCGGTTACAGACCTCGGATACAGAATTTTGCTTGGTCAATTTATCTGGTGGCCATCTTGGATTTTCTGAAAATCAGTTAAAAGCCTGCTCCTCATTAGCCACTTGGCCGATTCCAAGCGGACTCGGTTGAATGGACCCTAGAGTGGTATGCTTCAGAATTTATATGCAGAATTTTGAAGCATCAAATCTTTTGGTGGCCATATTGAATGTTCCGAAAAATGGCGGGAAATAGTTTAAAACGCTCTTCCTCATTAACTCCTTGGGTAATTTCAGCCGACCGTGGCTAGAAGGATACTAGGGTGGGAGGTTTCAGAACTTGCATACAGAATTTTGATTGATCAAGTTTTCCAGCGGCTATCTTTGTTTTTCTGAAAATCAGTTAAAAGCCTACCTACTCCTCATTAACCACTCGGCCGATTTCAGCCACACTTTTTTGGGAAGGAACCTAGAATAGTATGTTTGAGAACATGTTGACAGAATTTTGATTGGACAATGTTTTTGGTGACCATCTTGGAATTTCGGCAAATTTGCAGGAAATTGTTTGAAACGCTACTCGACTCATTAACTGCTTGGGAAATTCCAGACAGACTTGGCTAGAAGGATACTATGGTGGGAGGTTACAGAACTTGTATACAGAATTTTACTTCGTCAATTTTTCAGGTGGCCATCTTGGATTTTTTGAAAATCAGTTAAAAGCCTACTCCTCATTAGCCACTTGGCCGATTTCAAGCAGACACAGTTGTAAAGACCATAGAGTGGTATGCTTCAGAATTTTTATGCAGAATTTTAATAGGTCAATGTTTTCGGCGGCCATCTTGAATTGTCTGGAAAATGGCGAACCATTTGAAAATGGTACTCCTTAATCAAGTCTGATTTCAACAAAACTTGGGTCAAACATTCTATGATGGTAGGATTCAAAGTGTCAAATGAGAATCTGAATTGGTCTATTTTTTGGTGGCCATGTTGGCTTTTCCGAAAATTATCAAGGGCTATTTAAATGCAAATTTTTCAAATGTTAATGGTCCAGGTGAGCGTCACGTGCCCTTGGGCCTCTTGTTTAAATGTTTTCACTTGAACGACTGACATAGATAATCCATCTAGTCATTCTAGCCTTAAAGTAAAAAATTCTTCTCTTCGCCTGCACATTGACATTTATTAGCTCACGTGGCCAAGAGTGGCCAAGTGGGCTTATCCCATGGCGACCATCCGTCCGTCAACTTAAAAAAACCCACCTTTTCTCAAGAACCACTGAGCTGATTTCAACCAAATTTGACAGGACACATCGGTATGGCATAGAGACACAAGTTGATCAATAGTCACAGGAAGACAATCGTCCAAGTTGGCGGCGCCTATCTTGGATTGTGGCTGATTTATAGAAACATAAAAAAAAATCTCTGAAACCATTTGGGGGGTGGATCCATTCAAACTGTATGAAATATCATCTAGGGCAAAAGCTGCACCAAGCTTGCTCAAAGAAACTTGATTGACCAAATGCCTCATCGGCCATCTTTGGATGACCTAGTTTTCACGAAAATAACTTCTCCAGAATCGCTGAACAGATCCTGGCTGAAATTTGGGAGATATGATTAGGCACAAAAAAAGAGCATTAAAATGTATTCAAGGTTAAGTAGTTCTATTCATAAAAACACGACTGCCATAGACCACTAAACAATGTTGCGTGTTTGTTGGCCATATTGGATTTTTTTATTTGATGGATTTTGAAGCCGAAATTTGTTTTACAGGCACATGTACATGTATATAGTTTTTTGTGTATGCTGATTTCAATTTTGCCGCTTTTGAAACTGTTGGATAAACAGCTTGACATTTAAAATATATTCTCGAGAACCATTGAGCCGGTTTCAATTATATTCGACAGAATGTATCTTTAGGGCATCAGAGAAACTTTTGTCAAACGAAGCCGATCAGGGAATTTGGCCAGTAGCCATCTGGGATTTTAACAGATTTTTAGAAACGTCTTTACAAATGTCCTCTGAAGCCACTTGGGGATTCATCAATTCAAAATTCATAAAACATCATTTAGAGCACAGCTGAACCAGATTTGTTCAAGTGAGGTTGATTGGCCAAATGCTCTGGAGGCCATCTTGAATTACCTACAATGAGTTCAACAAGAACCACTAACATGACTGAATGGATTAGACTGAAATTTGGAAGATATGATTAGATACTAAGGGTCATTAAAGTTTGGTCGATGGATGTTGATACATAAATAAACATGACCGCCGTGGATCAATCAAAATATAACGTGTCCGGCGGCCATGTTGGATTTTTCTGAAAATTTCTGAGAAAATAATTTAAAAGACATTAATATTAATCACTGGACCAATTTAAGAAAACCTTGGCTAAAACTTCACACAAATTAAATTAATAAATTTGTTCACACATGCCAGTGGTCAGCTAGTTTTGTTCTGTTTTGCCCATGGTCAAGGATACAGACAGACAAAAAACCAAATTGTTTCTGATGTATGAAATATTCTGTTGAATATTTTGAACAAATTTCCATGCGATCTGTTACTGGTTTAAGTCAACTTAGTTTCATAATATTCAACAGCTTTCTTGTATAGTAGTCATCTTAAGATTGAGGCACGGGCATATCAATGTCATAGCCATAGGTCACACTGTGATTTTAACCATTTAAGCCACAGATTTGTTCGAAAACATGTTCTCAGAGAAAATGTCAATTTGCAGACAAAGGAAGATTCATCTTGAAAATGTATCACTGGGATAACTGGCTCAGTTATTGAGCCAGTCATTCCAATGGTAAATTTGCTAAGAAAAGAATGTCTTGCTCTGCAAATGGACATTTCTCAAGACTACTGCACAAGTAATTTTTGGTGTCATGGGTGTTAATGGGTTAAATGTCAATAAGATTTTTGTTTTAATTTTATTTTCAGGTCTTGGAAGCTGTCTGTGCTGCATGGAAACCGTTTAGGATTTAACTACCATACTTTCTCAAGAAAAGAACATGTTTCAGTGTCAATGTGCTACATCCACTGATTTCCCTCCTAGATGGTGACTTGTGGAGCATTAGTTCAGATGAACACTTGCGGCGTAACACGCCACATGAAGGAGACTATCAAAACCAAAATGTGTGAAGAGTTAATTTGTGTATTTTGTGTGCTATAAATTTAACTTTTTTACAATTTTGATTTGGAATTGTTTGAGAATAAAGAGTTTATATGACATCTTTTGTTGTCAAGTTTTTCAATAATATTTTTAAAATTTAAACATTTAATTAACAACTGTATTCTTTTTTAGCTCGAATTTACGAAGTAAAACAAGCTATTGCGATATCGTGCACGTCGTCCGGTGGTGGTGGTGTCGTCGTCGTCGTCCAATTTAATTTTAGCTCAACTTTTCTGTTTGTCTCATGTTTGGTTAATCAAACTGGACCCAACCTTGGGCACATGCTTCCTTATAATGATACAGCATCTCACAATTACATTGAGATCAAACGGTCACGGTCACTGTGACCTTGGTAAAAACCTTATAGTTTAACATTAACATTTTCCGGTTAGCTCGACTTTTCTGTTTATATCCCAGGTTTGGTTAATCATACTGGACCAAAACTTGGACATATGGCGCCTTATAATGACACGGCATCAAACAATGATATCTTGGTTAAAAGGTCAAGGTCACTGATATGCATGGTGACCCTATCACCCGTCAACCTTTGTTTAAAGATGCTAATCCTCATTAACCGCTTGGCGGATTTCAACCTAATTGAGCTGGATGGACGCTATGGGGTTAGTCTACAGAGTTTGGGTACAGAATTTTGATTGGTCAATTTTTTGGGTTAAGATTTTACATTTTATGAAAAATATACCGGAAATTGTTAAAACACTATTCATCAACCGTTTGGTGGATTTCAATCTAATTTGGCTGGAAGGTCCCTGATGCGTTCAGTTTCAGAACATGTATACAGAATTTTGATTGGTCAATTTAGTTGTGTGAAAATCATTGATTTTATGAAAGATTTACCGTATATTATCAAAACTCTACTCCTTATTAACCGATTGGCAGATTTCACATTACTTTAGCTGGAATGACCTTATGGGCCTATGCTTCAGAGGTTATATACAGAATTTTGTCTGGTCAAGTCTTTTGGTGAAAAACTTAGATTTTATTAATAATTAACTGGAAGTTGTCAAGACATTACTCCTCATTACCCGCTAGGCAGATTTCAACCTACTTTGGGTGGAAGGAGCTTATGGCGATATGGACACAGAATTTTGGTTGGTCAGGTTTTTTGGTGAAAACGTTAGATTTTTTGAAAAATTTACCGAAAATTGCTTTAAAGCTATTCATCAAGATTTCAACCATACATAGAATTGTAGTTGGCTAGACAGACCTTATTGCGGTAGGCTCCAAAACATCTATTCTGAGTTTGAATGGGTCAATTTCTTTGGTAATCAGTAATTTTATGAAAAATGTTCTGGGCATTGTCAAAATGCATCTTCTCCATAACCGCTGGGTTGATTTTATCCGCATTTGACTGGAAGGATTCTATAGTGGTAGGCTCTTCTAGCACTCCTATTCAGAATTTTGGTTAGTTAATTTTTTCTTGGGCATTTGGATTTTTGAAAACTTTCCAGAACCATTTAAAATGCTAACCCTTAATTAGTGGACCAATTCCAACGAAATTTGGGTGGAATGATCCTATGGCGGTAGGCTTCACCATATCAAGTGAGAATTTTGATCGGTCAATTTCTTTTGTGCCCATCTTGGATTTTTTGAAAATTATCCATCATGTGTACCCGTATTTAAATGCACATGATTCACATCCTAATGGTCCAGGTTAGAGTAACAAGCCCTTGAGCCTTTTGTTGGAAAGGCATTTTTATATTTATATTATGTTTGAAGTCAACTTTCATGAATCATTGCAAAGTCATAAAGTCAAGCTTCATAGTTAAACATATGTAGCAGCTGGCATTTCTGACAATCACACATTATATCTGCAATTGACTATAGCTTGTTAATCTGATTTCTCAATATACGACGATCTAGAGAGATGGTTTTTGCTCAACAGAAATTTCTAAATTATTATATTTCAATTTGAGCCTTTAGTGATTTAAGTTCTGACTTAAATTTCAGTGATTTACATGAATTAAAGCTTGGCCACACATTGTGAAATATGTATTTGCAGGTCAAGATGATTTATCTTTTATAGATTCCCGCTGGTTATGGTTCGATACATGTACGTTGCTCAAGCATTCCAATAGTAAATTTCAAAATAGCCTTCTTGGCTGGCAAATTGACATTCACTAAGCGAAAATTAAATTTTGACCAGTAAAAGGTTAACATGGTTTACTACATGTACCTCCAAAACAACCAATTACACATTTTATTATTAGCTGACCTGGCCTGAAAGGCCAAGTGGGCTTATACCATAGCGACCATGCGTCGTGTGTCGGTCCGTTGTCTTAACTTTTCCTTTAAATGACTTCCCAAGAACCTCTTGGCCGATTTCCATTATATTTGGCAGGAAGGATCCATACGCTATACAGATTCAAATTTGTTCACACGAAGCCGATCGGCTAACCTGGCGTATGGCCATCTTGGATTTTGGCCTATTTTTAGAAATACCTTTAAAAATCTCTGAACCCCCTTTGGGGATCGATTCAAAACCCATGAAATATTATCTATGCTAAGAGGTGAACCAAATTTGTGCAAAGCAAGGTGCCGTCGGATATACTGTTTGTTGGCCATCTTGGATCAGTTTCCCGCCAAAAGCTCCCATACTAAATCAATGGGAAATTTAAAATGGCTTCTCGAGAACTGCTGGGCCGCTTTCAACTATATTTGGGAGGAACAATCCTTAGCGCATAGAGATTCAAGTATGTTGAAACGAAGCCGATCAGCTATCTTGGATTTTAGCCGTTTTAAAAAAATATCTTTAAAAATCTCAGACACCGATTGGGGAATCCATTCAAAACTCATGAAATATGAAGTATGGAAAGAGCTAAACCATGTTTGTTCAAGGGAACTTGATTGGCCAAATAGTCAGGGGACCATCTTGGAAGACCTAGTTTTCGCGAAAACGACCTCCAGAAATTTGCAGATATGAATAGGGACTGAGGGCCATTGAAGTTTGTTCAATGGAAGTTGATCCATTAAAAACATCGCCACCGTGGGCCAATCAAAATTTAGCATGTTTGTCAGCCATATTGAATTTTTTATTTGATGGATTTTGAGGCCGAAATTGGTTTTGTATATGTTTTCGGGTATTGTGATGTTTAGTTTAAACGGTTAATTTTTTTTTTAATTAGTTATAAATTAACTCGTATAGGCTAGTATAAATATAAACACCTATAATGGCATAGCGGAGATAGGAACGCCTTCAGAAGATATAGTGTAGCGCTCGTTATTCACTAGAATATATTGCAGCAACAGCACCCAGTCAAATTAGTTTTAAAATATTCAACAGCTTACCTGTGTAGTTTTTTGGAAATTGATCGTCAGGGTGTTCAGAGATCGATCGATCCCAACACGAGCAAGGTGTGGGTGGAGCTTAGCTAGAGATGGGCGGGGCATAGCTAAAATGGGACAGGTCAATTCATCCTCAATTTCATCGGGGTCAATGTGATCTGTTTCCATTCGCTATATAAGTGGATGAGGTTATAGGTTTATCCTTTGGAATTATACATAGTTTTAGTCTATTTGCATGGTCTTCTGTTTGGACCTATTACACATTGCCCATCCAAAGCTTTAGGAAATATGGCCCTACCAATTTGCAATGCAATTTGGAGAAAGTCCTCGTGCTATCCTTGCTGTTGTAACAAGGGCGTCGTGCAAGCCGAAATATTGGGGGAGCCCATTGGGGAGGGTTAGGGAGGGGTGGCCCCCTCCCCCCTCCCTGGACCCCTCCCTGGAAGCAGGGGGTTCCGGGAGTCGTCCCCCTTGAAAATTTTGAAATTAGATATTCTGAGAAGTGTTTTTCTGCATTCTGAGTGATAATTGAGCATCAGTATTCTGCTTTGAGATTATGACTTGCGACTAATGATGTAGGCCTGCGTGCGTGCGTGCGTGCGTGCGTGACTGCGTGCGTGCTTGCGTGACTGCGTGCTTGCGTGCTTGCGTGCGCGTGCGTGTGCGTGTGCGTGTGCGTGTGCGTGTGTGTGTGTGTGTGTGTGTGTGTGCGTGTGTGTGTGTGTAAATCAAATTAGTTCATAGAGGTATACCATTTCAAACATGCTATTGCGATCTAAGCAATAACAAACTCTTATTATGAAAACAACTGTTAACCATTAATGAGACGAGCATTGTCGAGAAATAACCAGTTATTTACAGAACTCAACGAACAAATAAAATGCCAGGGTTCTACATGCTAAGTCTGTGATTGTCATGATTTTACTAGGAAATTGGAATGTAGAACCTGCAGTCATCGAGCTGTATAAATCCTATAGAAGTAAGAAGTATGTTATCGGCGCGAGACAAGATTCCAGAAGTTATCAACAGCTGTTCTGATATTATCAGACGATTGATTTGTTTTCTCTGCCTGAACTGCAAGGACTATGCGATCGCTAAGTCGAGCCTGTGTCATTGTACTTCGTAATGAGTTCTTAACAAATGTAAGAGCAGAGAAGGAACGTTCGCACGAGGATGATGAAACAGATAGAGTGAGTATTAGCTTATAAGCTCGTCCAACGCTTGGATACAAACTTAGCATCCCACTCTCGACCATGTGTTCATAAATGGATTGAACACAACTTTGGTCAACTTGCGGAGGACCTATGTTAAGGGCTTGGCAGAAGAGACTGCATTCCAGAGGTATATCTTTTGTGTTTAAATCGCTGGGATTAAAATGTCTGCAATGTCTTAAGTCTTGGAGGGTTTGCAGTTGATGGTCGGATTAAACAATCGGCACAGAACAGGAACACATCTGCATCGTAATGCTGACACCAAAAGATCAATTACTTCAATATGAAGTAAAACTCTGAGATGGGATTTTCTTTTAACAACTGCTTCATTCTGCCAGTATTGGTCAATGCGCTTTGAAACCTTCACTTATGATTCAGCCATTGTTGTTGCTTGTTGCCAGTACTTATCAAATGTTTTTTCATTCCGTCTTTCAGCGATGTTTGCTAAGAGAGCGTCCAGAGCAGCGGCGGCATTGTTTAGGGATTTGCTTTGCAAGGACTTGGATACAATGTTCGAAAGGCTCAACAGATCTGACATAATGGTCAACGTCAAACAAAACTTGAAGTCTATCGATTTCATGAGAGAAGCTGCGTCTCCAGCCGTTTTTCGATCATAGCTGGGGGTCTTCCATAATCCTTTCTAATGTCCTCTTGACACCAACAATATTGTCCAACGTGCTTTGCAGTTATCTACTCGAGATGCCCAATTTGTTGTCGCGAGGGAATTGAGGGTTTTGCTTCCACCTGTATATGAACCTTCCTCCTTCTCAACCTCAGACTGGATCTGAAGACTACTACCTTGAATACAGCATGCCGTTTTGTAGAGCCTTCTATGAACACATAGAGGCTTTCAACTACACAAAAGAAGTTTTTAACTTCTGTGTTTTTGAACAGGTATCCACAATAACAAGGTTCAGTCGATGAGCATAGCAATGAACAAAATATGCGAAGGCATGTCATGTTCTCATGTAGGCCTACTTTTGCAGAGTTTTAATTATATCCTAGCGGCTAACTCTCACATCGATCTATAGGCCCTGCCTAATGCAAACAGGATGCGTTTGCATAGCACAATTATTGGTGCTGGTCTGGTGACCTCATTCTCCTAGATGAAGCTACGTGTCTCCCGTTATAAATAATCCATTACGTAAATCAGTATTCGTTAATAAACCAATCATGTCAAGGTTTGCACATTACACAAGTAACATTACATTTGATGATGCGAAGTTACCTCACCCCCACCTCCCTCCCCCACCCCACACTCCATATTTTATTGTATATTAGCTGTTTCACGATAAGACCCGCTGCTGTTTGAAAACAAAATTTGAAAATATTTTTTGGGGGTGGGTGGGGGAGCCCGGGCTCCCCGTGCACCTTGGGCACGACGCCACTGTGTTGTAATTGAAACCTGGATTATTTTGTCTTTGACCTTATGAAGGTTATGCCATTATCTTGCATTTTTAGCATACGTA
Source organism: Chaetoderma sp. LZ-2023a (assembly GCA_034401795.1). Lineage (NCBI taxonomy): Eukaryota > Metazoa > Mollusca > Caudofoveata > Chaetodermatida > Chaetodermatidae > Chaetoderma > Chaetoderma sp. LZ-2023a. Next base: position 125,778,120 of record CM067369.1, read on the forward strand.
AGCATATATCTATGATTAGTGGTTAGGTATAGTAAGTTTGGCCAATCCAGAAATAAAGGGCACAGAGCTAAAGGCGAAATAAACATAACTGTGAAAATGGTGTTTTAAATCAAGGCAACAATGGCATTAATCGTTGGTCTGATGACGTCAAGGTTGTTAGCTAATTGTCCCTAGAATCATAGTATTGAAATGTTAACTGTGTCAGATTCAGGTGGCAGATTTCATATCCCCAAAACTACACCCAAACCCCACAGTCCACCCAGCAGTAGCAGCTAAGACAAGTACCAAGTTAATTTGTTGTGATAAGATCATCGCACATTGAGATAGTGAAGAACATGTTTCCCCCTCCCCTTAGCCCAACGGAGGGATCCGATATGTTACCATTTGTAGATAATTTAACCATAGGCAGTAGCATCCCCAGCCAAATTAGTTTAAAAATTTTCAGCAGGTTATCTGCATAGCTATCTTGAAATTGGGTTCTGGTAATTCACGGTTCAACGTATATAAATTGATTCCAACACACGTACAAAGAGGGCGGAGCTTAGCTAGAAAGAGGAGGAGCATAGCTAGAAATGGATCCCTCTATTACTGTCTTAAGCAGCTCAAGTCTATTTGAGCTAATGGAGGATTCCAGTTTCTCAGTCAATCATATGACGTCATAATCAACAAGGTGGCGTATATGATGACGTCATAATCAAATACGTCTTGAATGGCGTAGCTATGTTCGTCACAGATGACGGACTAAGCGTTGTTGTACGAATTGTATGGCTTGACTATTTAATCAGCAGCACCCAGTCAAATTAGTTTTAAAATATTCTACAGCTTACCTGTATAGTTTTCTTGAAATTGATAGCCAGCGAGTTCAGGGATCGAACGCTCCCACCAGGGGCGAAGAGTGGGTGGAGCCTGGCTAAAAACGTGTTAGGCATAGCAAAAACTGTATTCTTCCATTCTTAGGCAAACCAGTCTGTATCTTGAAGCGTGATAATTAAGCGACAATTCATTAAAAGTGCCAGCCTGGCTTTAACCCTTTAATGACTAAATTTGTTCAAAAAATTAAAATATTTTCTTATTGAATGTCCATTTGCAGGCCAAGAGAATACTATTTTTGACAATTTACCACGGTTATCGAGCCAGTCATTCCAGTAGTAAATTTTCAAAATTTTGACCGGCTTCATCGTGAAAGGGTTAATTAAAGCTAATTCTCCATATCTAGGCTTTTAAAATCTAATTTAAATCTATTAAGAAGAGCCAAATTCTAATATTAAAAATATGCCAAAACAGTTTGTGCGGAGTAAGATTGTGCTAATCCGGTGAATATTTAATAAATTGAGCAATTGAAAACGTTAACTAAAAGTTACTTAAACATACAGTTTTGTATTCATTGACATCTACATAGTGATTGAAATGGTGACAATTCGAATCATATTTAATAAATTAAATTTTTTAAAAGTTTGTATTACACTTGTGTTAATTATATATTAATAACATGTCTATTAATATGAAATCGGTCGTGGAATTAAAGGGGCTATCGCTGATAGATCTAGAAATTTAATATACAGAACCACGTCAATAAACGCTTCTAGTGGGTCAATATACTCTAATTTTAGCATCAATTCTTATATATATATATATATATATATATATATATATATATATATATATATATATTTCATTACACAATATCCAAGAAGGTGTAAAGTTTACACAAGTGCCGTTATATTACAACAAAAATATGGAAAATTCCCAAATTTATTTAAATTCCAGTGAAAATCGGGAATAAGTCAACTAAAATTATACTATAATCTGAAATAGTTGTTGCAAAAAAATATAAAATACACTGTTCCATTGCCGAGAAATAATAAAATGAATATGCCCAAAACGGTCGAAAACGTGACTCCTCGGGCGCATCCATTTTCTCCCAACGATAGCGAGAAACCGCGAGATTATGACGTCAACGACACACCAGCAAAATATCGCCAGTGCTTTAGATTTACCTGTTTACTTCGCGTTATGAAGGCCGAATATTAATTAACCATTTAATGACCAAATTCTGTCAGGAAAATCAGAATATTTCCTTATTTTATGTCCATTTGCAGGCCAAGCGAAGACTATTATTGAAAATTGACCACTGGAATGGCTGGTTCGGTTACTGAGACAGTCGTTTAGTTGTAAATTCTCAAAAATAGTCTTCTCTTGACCTGCGTCCTCAACTCGACGTTTGCAGAGGCCAGTACTGGCATGAGATGGTTAAATCGCAACATGTCCACGTGTCAAGCATGGGCGTGCAATAATAGAAACGATCATGGAAAGGGTACGGCAATTCATATTTTCAGATACCGGATCGACGGATCCACAGAAGCATCCGCATAAAAATGGGATAACTGACAGATGGCTTCATAAAATCGGCACTTGATGGATATCTTTCACATTTAAATTTGGAAGACACAAGTTTAGAACATATAGTCTGTATAATTTTAAAATAATGTGTCATGCATTTCAAAACAAAAGGCGCGGTACTTAATTTTAATATAACAGAATCAAGATCGACAATTAACGTCAGTATTTGCTTACATCAATTGTAAAATGGAATTTGCAAACCAAAATGAAAAGATGTCGCTGATTGTCAGGTCGGTCAATTATAGGCAATCGTTTAGCGGCTTACTTCGTAGACGATAGTAGGTGACAGCTACTAAATAATGACAAGTTTACGCTAGACATAATTAGTAACTTAGTGCTTTCACACTATTGAAATCCAGCGTTATTAATCATTTATTCACACTATTGAAATCCAGCGTTATTAATCATTTACAACGTTTACTCCCAATTTTAAAATAACTATGCAGAGTGCTTAAAACTCTGAATTAAATTTGCCTGGAATTATGTTGCAGTAGCTTCCAAACTAATTAGTTTCACACAATATGCAGGGTAAATTTTAAGCTTTCTACTTTTCTGTCCGTGAAACAGTTAACTAATTGATCCCAAATTTTAAAATGTTGACCCATATTTACTGCCTGTTGAATATTTTGAAACTGGAATTTGACTGGAAGCAGAAGTTGCAATAGGCAGCAAAAAGCTTTCAGTGAAATGACTTTCAACATTTATTCAACTAAAATATTTTTACGCTTTCAAGAATTTGTTGTAACTGGTTGATTGCAAACATGCTCCTGGCATAACCCTTCAATGTTTTAAAAAAAATAGAATATGTCCATTTGCCGACCAAGAAGACACTTTTTGACAATTTAGCACTGCAATGACTGGCGCGATCATCGGGACACTAATTGCACTTTAATTTCCTCCAAACACTGTGGCAAAGTTCAGTTGTTTAGCCAATACTCTAATTGTTCACGAGATGCAAGATTTACCTCCCTTGTTTACGGCTATCCTTGATCGGACAAAGAGAGTTGGTGCGTCGGTGACGTCAGCCGCTTGTCCAAAATGGCGCCTCTCTCTACTAGTTACTTTAGCAATTTCAATTGAGGATATCGTTTTTATTTGTTGGCATAAAATTATGCTATTGGAGAATTAGTACTTTACGCCAGATGCACAAAATCCCCCAGTGGAATATCCCTTTAAAGAAATGATTAAAATCGTGTTTTATCCTGATGGATATCCACACACTCCAGTTCATTTAGGGATACGATCAGTGACTCAAGTGTCTGACGTCAAGATCAATGTACATCACATGACGGCTGACGTCGCGATCAATTGCATCGCATGAAAATTGAACGGCCATGAAGTGGGCGAATTGTATAGCTTTGATGGATTAATGTTGTATATTTTGAAACAGATTTTACTGAGTGTTGTTGGTGCCTTGTTGTTATCATGGGCATTTGATATTAGAATTTGGCTCTTCTTAAGAGATGTAAAGTAGATTTTGCAGTACTCGTTATGGCTTAAAAGCCTGAATTATGAGAATTAGCCATGGATAGCAACAACACCTAGTCAAATTAGTTACGAAATTGACCTGTATAGTTACCTTGAAATTTTAATTCTGAGAATTGAGAATACAAAATTTATAAATCGATTCCAATACGCCTAAGAAGTGTGCGGGAGTAGATGGAAATGAATTCCCTTATTGCCCGTAAAAACACGCCACGTCCCCCCCCCCCCACACCTCCCAACCCCACCCATCACACCCCCCCCCCCCACGCACCCCCCCCCCACACACACACCCCACCCACACCCACCCACCCACTACACCGTTGAACCACTATATTATATTAATAGCAATTCTGAAAGTAAATAACCAATATAGCACAGGAAATAGCTTCTCCAAACAACAGCGTGTCACAATTTTCTCAGCGCCATCCATATAAGCAATTATAAGCCGTCTTATGTGGTATATGTTTAGTCCAACGCAATCTAGAACATGATTCATGAGCAGTTTTATGAAAGAATGATAACTCTTATAGTATCAACGACCAGTTGCTTACAAAGGTGCGTTTAAATAGCAGTAATTGTCTCCCTTGGTTTACTGGTGTACGGCGATGAGTTTAAAGGCTTTCCTAATTAATAGCAGATATTATCAAAATATATAGTCTACCGTGTGAGACAAATTTGACATCTTATAAGGGCCTGTTCTCGCTAGAGACTTAACCGGCGTAACCCAATACTGAGGTATGGCGTTATTCCAGATTAACTCTCCAGTGAGAACACGGCCTATAAAGACTCTAAAGCTACTCTTACACATTCAGGAAGTTGGCGCCAAAGTCTCGCGAAGTGCCACACACCTCAAGCCAGGATACTTCGGGACCCTTTTTGGAGGTCATTAACGTCTTTCACGAAATGTTCCGAACTTTCACGAACTGTCACGAACACTTCACGAACGAAGTACTACGAACTCGACTCACGATCTGTCCAGAACTATCCCGAACATTCACGAACTCATACGAACTATTACTAACTGCTAACGAAGGGTATCAAGGTCATGAAGTTGTATACATAGATTTTGTCTGCATACACCTAACTGCCAATAGTATTAATCATTGCACATGATTTAACCAGAAGGTTGGACAAGAGAAAAACTTTAAGCAGCATCGGTGTGTAGCAGTGGAATGAAGAAACTGGCCAGTTCGCCCCAGTTTTATATAGTTTGTCCGGGCGTTCGTGAAGCGGATTGTATCGGATCGGCCAGTTCTTGCCGGTTCGTGAGAGTTCGTAGTAGCGTCGTGAGAGTTCTTGAGGGTCTGTGGTACTTCGTGGGAGTTTATGGCAGTTCGTGAACGTTCGTAGAATTATCGTGAAATGATCGTAGGGGTGTCATGGTACTTCGTGAGAGTTCCTGACAGTTCGTGACTGCACCACGAAACAAAGCGCAATCTGGGCCCCGATCTACCCCGAAGTAACCCTATACCGAGGTTAACCATTGAATCCTGAATTCTCAGAATTTCAATTTAAGAAAAAGCATACAGCTAAGCTGTTGGAAATTTTGAAACTAATTTGACAGGGAGCTGTTGCTGCTCCCTGTCGAATTAGCTTTCAAAATATTCAACAGAGTAGTTCTTGTATCCAAGATGATTTTTATTGTATTTGGTCTTCGAAGGTTTAAGTGCATGTGTACTTATTTATCTTATTGCGTACATCTGCAATCAATAAGTAAAGAAGATTTAATCAACATGGTAAACTACCTTGACACATTCACGCTCCTAGCAGTAATTTCTCTGAATGTCTACCGTATGTATATATACCTGGAAACTATTTCATTTTATTTCCAAGCGTCTGTGCATAGGGGTTAGGGATTTGGTAGTATTACGAGCCATCGCTGCAGGTATTACTAGGGTGTATTTATTGCTCGTAGAGTTCCTGGTACCTCGCCCAGCTTCCTCAACAACAAACAAACATGAAATTCATCGGGAATTCGGAACGATTCTGTTAAGGCGTCGTAAATGCGTTTATGAATATGGGTTACGGTACAGCTCATAAATAGGTTTAAGTGTTTCCAAAATAAAAACTAAACTTATATACTATTTAGTACACTTTTGAACATGATGTAAGAAATGTTTTGTTGAATATTTTGCTTGAAACGTAATTTATTTCTTGATCAAATGGGAACGCAATAAGGCCGGGTTCTCACTAGAGACGTAATCCGGAATAACGCCATATTAACGCATTACGTTATTTCCGGATTAACTCTCTAGTGAGAACACGGCCCTAGGTCTTATAACCGTATACCCCGCCGCCCCCACCCACCCCCACCCCACCCCCTCCGTACATTATATACAATTCAATAAATACATCCAGTGGCGGAAGGAATGGTAACGATAATAACAATGAAAAGGAAATAGTAACTGGAACAGTAGCAATTATACTATGGTACTTAGTTAAACAATTTAATCATAATGAATGATTCTATATCATAGGCAGCACAACAGCAACCAATCAAATTAATTTCAAAATATTCAATAGCTTACATGTATAGTTTTGTGGAAATTGATGATCAGAGAGTTCAGAGATCGGTCGATCCCAACACGGACGTGGTGTGGGTGGAGCTTAGCTAGTGATGGGCGGGGCACAGCTAAAACGGAAAGGACCGTTGGCTTCTGAGCTGCGCAGCTGTAGCAGTCATGCAACATCAGTGATACGTAGGCCGTGCCACGCAAACATAGGGGTTTCTGCCAAAGTGATCCGTGATCCACGGATCCACGGTTTCCAAAGCGACTGGAAGGTATTGTTCCCCGTAACGCGCAGCGATGTGAGAGGAGCTGTGAGTTAGCGAACCGTGCAGGGATTCTCATAAGGGTCCCTTTGAGGGTAGGCTATATACTCCCAAAGTACAACGTAGGAACGGCCCCACCCCCACCCCAAAAGAAAATGTGCCAGTGGGTCCCATGTAACCCCTGCAAATCATACGTGATTATTAAATATTAATTAAATTTATAGATTTTCCCACAAAAATACTCACAAAATCTAGCATGGGAGCCCCCTAATTCATAGCTGTGATTCCAGGGCACCTACTTTTAGCATGGATGAGAAAAACTGCAATTGGAGCCTTAGATTTCAGCTTGGGACCCTCAGATCTCAGGGTGTGGGGTACCTGGAACCTACACAATTTAGATACCATGAGAAACACTTGAACCAAAGATGGTGCTCTTCCTCGTCATCGAGCGGGATGGCTTTGTCACTCACTTCGTTTATCGATGATACATGTACATGGGCAAATTCGGCCTTGGCTTCGTACATGAAATGATTCACATTCTTGAGTTGTAGTCAGGCATCATATTGCATAAAATATGGTCCGGTGGGAATTTTTTGATGAAAGCAAGCCACCAGTCAAGATGTATTAAGGAGCTTTCATGGAACAAGAATATACAGGTTGGCAGGCTAGCAATTTGCTCTGGTCATAGTAGTACATTTTTGCAGAAAGGACCTAAACATGCAGATTTTTTTCGGCATGGTTTTATAGCATTTAACCAAATACATTCATCCATTAATTTTTGTGCATTTGATTTCATCCAGTGACAATGAATATCAGAATATTCGATTCCAATATGAATTTCCACCCTATGATCAGCGTTTGCCACACATTTGAACATGTGTAAACTGTTTTCGGACCAAGAATCGGATCACTCAGTTTAGTAAATGATCCTCGAAACGCTAAATTTACTGTTACTTATTGCGTTTTGCCTTGGCCTAGCCGTAAACTCTGCTCAGACCAATTTGAACAGGAATATATACACTTAGCACATTGCAGATATATAGTCAAACCAGCTCATACAACTACTTACTCCTTTGGTGCCAAAGAATGGCAGTTCATTGGCATATGGTCGAAAGACATCACGTCATGAATAATCACCGGGCTCCAAAAGGTATGTTGTAGCCTATTTCAATTTACGTGTGATACGAGACCATCTGTCTTTGATGACAGTTGTTGGTTGGACCTTTCTATGCTTGTTTAAGTTAGCTTGTGTACACTGTGCAATTGTAATAGGAATACACGTAACATATGAACTAAATCCTACCAATAGACTAGCTACCTCTGTGTTGTTGTGGTGTCGGACCCTTCCTTGTATCTGCTAACATTCTGTTTGAATAAACATTCTGGCATCTGTAGAGGAGGAGATCGCCACAACGGTGCTGCAGCAAATGCTAATGAATGATAATGTTTACCTACCTCCTGATTTAATTCATGGGATGAATGTCCTTTTCGCTGTCGATAATGTTGATTTTGCAGAGAACATGCCAGATGGGAAACGTACCTTACACGCTACTGCTATGGCTATTTATCAACGGTGTCAACCTAATGATGCGTTAACGAGTCCAATGAAGGAACTGCCAAAGGCAGTAATGCCACTCTTGCACTGCCACCAAGCCAACAACCATGCCCTCATGCTGTGTCTATGATTCATTCATTCTGGCAGAAGATGTACAGGTGCAATCAGATGACAGTCTTCCAGATGTTGCCTGGCTTATGGGTAGAACCCTGCTTGAATTGAATATGATGGATGATGATAGAGTTCCTGATTAAGAGGATGCAACTGCAAAGGGTAACATTCCAACATGGCCTGCATATCACTCATTGATAAGTGAGGAACTACCTACAGTGCGAGTCAGCACACTACCACTCTGCTTACGACTGGCAGACACTACTAACAGTGTTCATGCAGTCACATGGTATCAGTACAAAGGTAGCGGGTCCTAAACATAAGACTGCGATTTTCCTTGAGATGGCTCTCAAAGACATGGATAACATCATACTCCGATGCAAGCTATGTTTATGCTATACTAGAAGGCATTCTTCTAGAGGCACTCATATCTGGAGGAACAGCTTACAAATGCAGCACATAAACGTGATCAGGCATGTGCAGATGATAGCTGTGAAGACATACAGCAAGCACATACATACATTATTCACGCTATTGAGTCCCTTAAAGTAATGGAGAAGATGATTAAACTCGATTCCGAAAATGGAAGCTGACGACTGTCCGTCTCTATGCGCCAGTACGTGCAGGTGATTACAGAAATGATGCTTTTCATCAGATCTGTCAGAACTGGCAACTGGAAGCAACATTTGTCAGCACTTGAGACATTTATCAAGTACTTCTTTGCTCATGACAAGCTTACCTATGCACGCATGATCCCACTACGCTTAGCAGATATGGAATCACTCTAGCAAGCGTTTTTGCGTGATAACTGGGTCGTGAACCAAAACATACGTTCCATTCTGTACAATTTGTGCCGATCATGCATTGGTGGACATCAATCGTTCAATGAATATAACTGGCAGGGTCATATGGATCACCCTGAATACTAATGCCTGCACCACGTTTTCCCTCATCTCTCCATAACTTTCATCACTTGCTTGACAAACACAAAATAGGGCTGGCGTAATAACCTCTGTACAACTGCATCACTATGCACTTACAAAATCATTGATGATGCGTCAAGAGAAAGGCATTGAAGCTCTTACCTCCACACAATTTCATCAATACAATCACAGAGAAATATGCTGAGCTTTTGAACTTGGTGACAAAGGCAATTATGCCTGAAAAGGTTTAACACGACCTCTGTAGACAAAGGGATGTTGGCAGCAAATTGCTTGATGAATTTGTCTCAAATTGCATCAAGTCAGATACAACCAATCTGTTGTCTCCAATGAGAAAATGTCAGCTACAGACATGGAAACACACAGGAAAATAAACGAGAGTGAACACAGGAGACGATGTGATTGAAGAAAAGCAATACAGAAACCTATTTTCTCGCATGCTGTTGGTGTCTAAGTCAAGGCCTCAGATAATCATAGCAGAAGCGATAGGTCGAGACGAGGTCTCCGTTGTGACAAGAGCAATGTTTGCAGCTACACTGCCAAGTGAAGAGTAACTTGCTGTCCATCCCTGAAAAGCTGTCTATAGAAGAAGGCAAAGTGCAGGACAGATAGGAGCATGCAGAGAATGGATGTAGAAGCATTAACAGCATGGACATAACAAATACAAATGGTGACAAGTGTAGTGATGTAACAGTGGCACTTGTTGGTGCCATGGCAGAAGTACAATCAATAGAAAAGCCGGATTAGATCAAGAACTGCAGCTAATTAGCTGGTCATTCCACCAATCATTTACTGGAAAAAAATAGAAAAATGGACGAAGTGCACCTCATATTCGACAGATGTTAAAGCCAGCTACCCGTGACAGAAGGCAACACAGTCAGCCTTCAATATCATAACACATAACGGATACAACAATGATAGAGAAAGTTCCCATGAAAAGACTCCTGTCGGACAGTAAGACAAAAATGGAACTGACCTACTACCTTGTTGAGCAGATGCTGGAAAAACACGTGCAAATAATAAGCACGTGGTTGTGGCATGGGGTTGTCAGTACAGATGAATGCATAGGACTATGAGCCACTTACAAAGTAATCAGGAGGAAGTTGATACAAAGATACTACTGCACACGAAAGGTGAAACGGTGTGTGAGGCTTCAACTATCAGCATTATCCGACTAGTTACTGACGTTTCCGTCATGGCTCTTCGACGATGTCCGGAATTATGCAAGGACACGAACTTTGTAATTGGCACTGGTCAGAGGCACCAAACCATTCCACTGAAAGCCATATATGAAGCACTTGGAGAGAACAATATAACAGCATTATCTGAACTCCATGCTATCAGTGGTACCGACAATACAAGGCACTTTGCTGGAACGTGAAAGCTTGTGTTCTGGTAGTGTTTCGAAGAACTCAATGATGATATATAAGACTGGCACTTAAATATCTTGGCCAAATATTAATTCCTAGTAATGGCATATGTGTAGCTATCGAGTATTTCATTTGCACGCTGTACTCACCTCAAACTCAGATCTTAAAGGCAGAGCGGTTGAGGTGGTGACTGTTTAACAAGAAGCAAGTAGAATCAGAAAGGCTTCCACCTACCCACGATGCACTGTATTGCACACCAAGCGATCCAACGAACCCACAACGACAAGAGTGTGGATGGAAATTAAAAGCCGAAATGTGTGTTCCAGTCATGACAACGCAGCTTCCAGCGCCAAAGTCTGTTCTCCATTTAGTCAAGGCTGGCTGCACCAAGACCAGCTGTGAACACCACCTGTTGGAAGGCAGGATTGATGTGTACAGACATATGTAGTTGCTCGGACATGGCGGAGGCATGTGAAAACGGTGAAAATAGTCTGGTACACGGTGGAGATGTGGAGGATGACTTGGTGGGAAAAGATGATGATGACTATGATAATTTCATAGGAATTGGTCCTATTGTAAGTACTTGTCAAAATTAAGTGCTGTGCAATTGGATGTTTTAGTTGAACAAATTAAATGGACATAGATTTCAATCACTACCTCTTTGTAATCTTCTGTTTAGTAAACTCCATACAATGTATGACATTCACATATCCATCCATCAAAAGATTGAACTGATATATGGCCTTAGACTAGTGAAGTTTCATTTTTTCTCAAAATTGTAATTTTTTGAGTGAACTCTGTGACGTCACTTTCAGATTATTAAACATTTAATTGACCCATATCAATAGCTATGGTCACATTGATTGCTGTATTTTTTTTTTCCAATGCATATTAACATAATATATGCATTTAATAGCCTATTTCTGAATAATTTGCGAACAATATAACTTTTGACACCATCGTGCAATGGTGTGATTGTAATAGAATCATTACAAGAAATCTGAAATCTTGACCCATGTCTGAATCCATAGCAAAATGGGGTCTATTCCTTCATCATTGTTCCACGTACAACGCGTAGACCACGTTTTATTCGAATTCAGCAATAATTTCGTTAGATAGTTTGCATACACATATATCGATGTACCGGTATGGATGCCTATCCTAGTTTCAACCATGGGGAGTGAGAGAAAAATTCATAACTGACATCTGAACAAATTTCCAGACTGCCAACATGCTTTTATTGTTACTTAAGGTATCCTATAGGCATTCAAATGGGTGGCTTGCTTTCATCACAAAGTGCACACGGGACTTCACATGAGCCACGACTATTGGTCTGGAGCTATAAAGGAGAAGGATATCGAGGAGGTTATTTTCCTCATCTATGAAGTCTACATCATCTGTGCGCTTCATCTCTAGTGGAAGGTCCAGCGCATATACTGGTGGGTTTGGTCTTGTGACGTTCTCTCGCGCAGATGAGAGGGCTGCGTCATGGTTGCATGTAAACAGCACCGGAGAGACGATCTCCATGTGGAGAACAAATGGATGTCTCAAACGATGCAGACTCGGAGACTCCACATTTTTTACTCTCGCTTTCAAGTTAGTATTTGCCAACAGTAGTCAGCCTGCTAGCGAACAAGATCAAACGCAGAGTAATAGCTGGATCAGATTCTAGCTATGCTTGCCCATTGCGCCTTTCCAGTTTATCTATGCCCCGCCCCTCTCTAGCTAAGCTCCACCTACACCTCGCTTGTGTTGGGATCGATCGATCCCTGAACTCCCTACCGTGACTATCAATTTCCAGAAAACTATACAGGTTAGTTGTTGAATATGTTTATTAAATAGTAAAGACATACAATTCGTATAACGTGTCGGACTATTAAGCATTTACGATGGTCTAAATCGAGACACTCATGCTTAATTGATTATGGCGGCATCCTACACGTCACGCAGTTGATTATGACGTCATATGACGTCATATGATGGGTTCATAATCTCCCCCCTGTCAAGCAAAGCCCGTCCGCTTTATAGGTGTGTTGGAATAATAGATATCTTATACGCGTAGACTGGAAGTGCTAATACCTTCACTATTGAGTCAGTTGTCTCGACCTCTGTCCACTGGAGTTCAGGAAAATGCAACTGCGCATGTTCGGGTATCTCTTACAAGCTGACGTAGACGATCAGATGCACGTATAGCCTCCAAGGTGAATAAATTCTCTTTTGGTAATTGGAAGAGAAATTGAACAGACACAAATTATATATTATTATCAGAAATAAACTTGCATTGGCCATATTAAGCTGACACTTTATTTGACTACGTAATAGAATTTGTAACAGAAACATATTAGTTGGGAGACTATGTTAAAATACTGAACTGAAATTCCGCCTTTGAGAGGGTCATAGCCACACTACCATATCTATTTCTGTAGCTGGAATCGATTTTCGCGCTACGAACCTTGAATTCCCAGAATCTCAATTTCAAGGTAAATAGTATACATAGGCTGTTGACAAAATTAATTTCAAAACATTCAACAAAATGTTAATTAATTTGTAATTTCACCATAGACATACAATTCAGACTGTTAAAGGGCAATTCCGGGATGATAAAAAGTGTGCTTTATTTGAAAGATTATTATATGTTAAATGAAATTGTGCCAGAATAATAACCAGATAGAAATAGCGTAACCAACTATCGCTAGATAAAGTCGGTAAATTTGCCAATTTTTCGCACATCGGGGCGCTGACATTTTATCGCTTATAGCGACGTCAGGCCCGCGCCACCGTTATTGCTATATGACTGGAGAAGCGAGGCTAATAGATGCGGGTATATATTTTTCAAAAGTATACATAAATGATAATAGCAAACGAACCGCTGAAGCGATTCCAATGAGTCTAGGATCTTTAAATAGGTACCGACCTCGGGATTAATATGCTATAATGGATTTAATATCGGACAAGAGGTTCAAAAGACTGGAATATATAAAAAAAACCTATTCATCTAAGATACGATCTGAGAATATGTTATCCTTTTTTGGTAAAATTCAGCATGAGATGGTTTTTGTCTCGCAGACTCTGTCTTTGCGTATTGCCATTAAATTGGGGTGTGCTTAAAGTTGAAAGAAACGGCTATTTGCCTGACAAATTAAAATTTTGCTCAAGTGAATATTGCCAGAGATATTACCAAATGAATTAACATTTTGAGATAAAATCTGGGAATTTTCACCGCCGATCAATATTTCCCGGCAAGCTGTAGTAATTTCAATAATTAATAGTCTGTCGCCTTGAGTAGGAAAATTGAGACTTATATGCATTTTCGGGTATAGTAGCTGTAACTTTCAGGGAATATTCTTCAATCATCTGGGAATCCAAAATCACTTGATACCAAATTTTCATTTGTCGTTATGGTGGCCATATTGGATTTCAAAATGGCCGCTATCTGAAAAACAGTTTTTCAACATTCTGATTCATTAATCGCCTAGTGTCTTGATTTAGGTATATGTTTTAATGTTGTAACTTTCAGGGAATATTCTTCAATCATCTGGGAATCCAAAATCACTTGATACCAAATTTTCATTTGTCGTTATGGTGGTCATATTGGATTTCAAAATGGCCGCTATCTGAAAAACAGTTTTTCAACATTTTGACTCATTAATCGCCTAGTGTCTTGATTTTAGTGTCTAGTTATATGTTTTAATGCATGTCAGATCATGTATGATGGTTGATAGGCAATATCATAGTAATATGTTTAACCCTTTGAACCCTGAATACCAAGAATCTTAATTTCAAGGCTACTATAAAGGGTATGTTATTGAATATTTCATAATTAATTTAACTGGAACATGTTGCTGCCATAGACCGCAACATAACCTAGTCAAATTAACCTCAAAATGTTGATCATAATAATTAGTAAATCGTAAATGAGTGTTATATTCCAAACGTTCTTGTTTAAAAGGTTAAAAACGTATTTTTATAATAATACATGGCCAGGGATAATTTTAGAATCTATGGATCAAAGTAAATTGAAAAGACGATCTTGCGCTTATCCTCAAATTTTATTTATAAAAACCGCTGTTGTCTGCTAACAAACAGACAAACTGCATATCTTTGCCATTTGGTAAAACTTGTAGTCAACGATGGAGAGTGAATTAGAATTGTCAGCAAAAAATAAACCAACTGATTACAGTTTATGTATTAAATGCCAAGAACATAATAAGAAAGAAAGATTGCTCCCCCCCCCCCTCGAGATGTAGAATCATATGATACATTTTTAGCGAATGTCAATAAAAGATCTGAATGGTGCAGTCATGATTTTATTAATGTAGGGGACAGATTAATAGGTATAACAGCATCGGACCTTTTGCAAAAGGGTGCTAAGTGGCATCACAGCTGTTATAGTGAAACCACAGACAAGAACAAAGCTAAAAGAGACGAGATTAAGTATCTCAATAATCCTGAAAAATGTAAGGGGAAGGGGCGCCCAACCTTATCTGTAGAATCTAGTAGCGTACTACTGAGATCTTCCACAGAGCGTTTTGATTATGAAAAGTGCTTTTTCTGTCAAGGTCAAAATACGGAAAAAGATAATGAAATTTTATATGCCTGTCGTAGTGAGGATAGCGGGATATCTGTCAAAGAGATAGTAGATAAAAGTGACAATGCATCCTGGAAAGTACAATTGGCCGACATAATATCAGAAGGGGACTTTCTGGCTAGGGACATTGCCTATCACAAATCCTGAAAAACCACATACTGGAGAATTTATGTTCACGGCCCTGAAAGACGCACTGAAACTAATCAGAATGGTGAGGAGACGGTTTTCTTTATAACAGCAGAGATGGAATTTTACGATGAGAAAGAATAGAATCTGGAGACTATATAACGACTGTTCAGGCTGAAGAATTGTATTATAATATGATGCGTGACCACGGAGTCGCTGGTCATGCAATATCCAGACGAACACTAATAACAAACATCTCACACAATTTACCAGACATTGAACTATCCCAACATAGAGGTAAATTACCTGGCGTCTTCCATTCAAAAAAATCTGCACGTGAAGCATTATATTGCTATTTCTGAACAAGACATAAAAGGCGACCTTAATATAATATTTAAATGTGCCAAAATCATCAGAAAAGAGATAACTAGAGCCAGAAAAGAGAAACCTTGGGTATTTACAGGCTCTAGATGGTGTTGGCGAATCTGGATTGCCAGTAGAGGTATTAATGTTAAACAGATGGATCTTGCAAGGTTCTAAGGCTGCGACTTCTGAGTCGCGAGATCAGTCTCTAAGAAAATCATGTGTCATAATTTCTCAAATGATGATGCAGGAATTTAAAACTTCAAAGCAAGTAGCATACACAACAAAATCCCAGTCTGAATTGTCTACTTTTCGTCGCCAATTTGAAAGTCCATATGCAGTCGGATTATCTTTGTGGATATATCACAATTTACGCAGCCAGACCGCTATAAATCTGCTCAGCCATTTATGTTGTGGAATATCATATAGTCGGGTGACCAGGGTTTGTAGTCAGATAGCCAATGCTGTGCAAGAAAACATCAATAAAAATGGTATTTTTGTCCCAGTTGGTATTGTGAAAGGTAGAGCTATTCGGGCTTCCGCTGATAATGTTGACAAGAAAGTTGATACTTTTGACGGAAAGTCAAGTTTCCATGCAATGGCAGCTTATGTATATATCAGCCAATATGTGCTGGAGAGACCTTGGTAGAACCACTTGATCTATATGAAGTTTCTGCTGGTGGCCTTTTATGTGTTCCGAGCACATGCATCAAGATTCTTAAATGTGACTTATAAGGCAGTCCCCAACCTCAATCCAGTCCCCATTATGCATCGTATAAAGTGGGTTCCTACGATGAACATTTTCATAGAGCGATAAAGCATGATATGTGTTGGATGATGGCAAGATATTTCAACGGATCTCAAACAGTTGATTTAAATTCGTCTGATGTAGAACCTAAAACAGTTGCCTCTGATGAAGTTACGATTCCTGCTTTTGATGTTACCAATATTTTGTCAGATAATGTACACGGTATGCTTTCAGTAACTGACATATCAAATATGCCAGCAGTGCGAGAGGTGCACGAGTGTTTATTGAGTTCAGGTGAAATATCTGTACAAATGTCTCCACAAGTAGTAGATGACGAGAGAACAACGCAAATGATACCAGTGTGGGCTGCATACAACAGACTTTCAAACACACCTGAATCCACGAATCATTCCTCTTTAATTGTTGATAAGGCATTTACTCTTCCTATCATAAATGCCCCAGCACACGAATGGTCAACCCCGGTTACCACTTTAGACACACTTTGTAGATTGAACAGACTGGTGTCTGGTAATGGGCGGAAGCTTGTTGTCACATTTGACATGGATCTATACAAACGAGTGTTGAAGTTGGAATATTTGGATTCACGGTTCAAGGATCAGTTTGTTGTGTGTCCAGGTGCATTCCACACTTCATTATGTGCTCTCAGATGTTTGGGAAAGTCCATAGAAGGAAGCGGGATTGACGAGGCTTGGGACGAAGCAGGTTTGTACAGTTCTGTGACTGTTAATCAAATTATAAATGGGAATCATTACAACAGAGCTATGGAAGCTCACGAAGTCACCCTGCAGGTATTGTTCGATCTTTGGATAGGAGAGTTTTTGGCTGAAAGGCCTGCTGTCCGCGTAGCTCTTGAAGAGAGTATTAAAATACTCTCTGATGCATGCACATCGAAACAGAGCATTCGTGAGTCACATAAGGGATTATTAATAACACTTGAGTCACTTAATATAGAGAAACAGCTTGCTGACTTTGATGCTGAGCACAACACAGAGCCCATTTTCAAATGGGCACGAATGTACATGAAACAGATCTTGACCTTACTGCAATTCCAGCGTGCTACCCGGCTAGGTGACTGGTTCCTTCACCTGTCGTCACTTGAAAAACTATGTGTGTATTTCTTTGCTTATGGGAGGCATGATTATGCACAGAATATTCCAGAATATATTGCACGAATGTGTCGGCTTCTAACTACTGATCCAGAAATCTGGCAGGACTTTATGGCACATGAATTCACTGTGAACACTTCCAACCAGATACCATTCACCCGCATCGGTATTGATCATGCTCAAGAACATGTAAACAAAAGTCTCAAAGGTCAGGGTGCTATTGATGGCATCACTCAGTCTCCTGCTACTTGTCTGAAGTTTTGTATGTGCTCACAAGAATTAGCACGAATTGCCAATGAAACAGAGGCCATGGCTGTCTTAATGAAACAGAGTAAAATGGATCACCATGAACTCAACAAGTCAACAACACTCAGGCAAGAACAAGCTATTAAAAAGCTATTTGATGTCCTGGCACCTTGTGGAATATTCAAGAGTGGCAATACAGCAATGGTTAAGCTTGTCACTAATGAGATAGTTCCTAAAGCTGTTGAGGAAAGCATCCTGTCCTGTGAGCTCGTGGGAAAATCTGCAATGCAGAAATTTGTTGATGAAAGAATATGTGGAAATACAAATGTTTGGGACAAGATGACAAAATGTAAGTCGTTTACATGGACTTCTACAACCAAGGAGGTTAAAGTACAGGCAAAGTCTGATGTTTTAACCCTCCAGGCAACGTCTGGTCTAATGTCTCGACTACTTGTTGTAGCGCGCTCATCTCGTGAAATAGATATGGAAGAGGTGATTGGTAACTATGAATTTACAACTGTTAATCGGACATTAATGAGACCAAATGGTTCTGTGCACCCAACATTAAATAAAGGCTCATTGATAACTGTCTTAGAGAATCTTCCAGTGTCACCGATGGAGGATTGCCAAGACAATCTCATTGCAGATGGTGCATACAGTTCCATAGATACACAACTCTGTCTAATTGTAGACGGTATGGCTGTAGTACAAGAACTCATGGCTGTGAAGTCATTTGAAAATGGTAAAGCCCTTGGCGAAGCTTATGTTGAGCTCATTGATATCAAATCACGTAATTACACTTCTGTAAGGGTAATCATTTACAATTACGCTGTCGTTGGCTCATTAAAGGAATCAACACACGAACGACGCAGGGGTGGAAAGGCACAGCCAAAAGATTATAATGTAGAAGACAATACCAAAATTCCTGAATTAAAAGTATTCCTTGGAAGTGTAGCTACAAAAGATTCGTTGACACTTTATCTTGCACAGAGATTAATAGACCATTCTAAAATGTGTATGATAACAGCCACACGCAAAGAAGTGATGTCCAACTACACCAATAATGCCACTCCTGGTGTCAGTACACAAGAAGAAGCCGATACCTTAATGATCTTGCATGCAGTGGAAGCAAATAAAGCTGGATATACTGTTCACATTTACAGTCAGGATGCAGATGTTTTGTTTCTTGCGCTGAGACGTACATCTCTTCTTGGCAAGAAATCTGCCTTGGTGATGGGCACGGGTGATCGACGACGACTAGTTCTACTTCAACCTATTTATGATGCTCTTGGACCGGAGAGAGCAAATGCTCTCTGCAAATGGCATGCTCTCACTGGTTGTGATACCACAGGCTGCATAAGAGGAAAGTCTAAGAAAGCGTGCTTAGAAGCCTTCCTAAAAGCAGATACCAAGATTGTAACTTTAATATCCGGCCTCGGCTGTAACACCCAGTCTTCTAATGATACATTAAATGGGTGAATTTCCTTTTTATGTAGTTTATTCTGTAAGAAGAATATTCACAATACTGAGCCGCATCAACTCAGATGGCACCAATTCAAACAACAAGGCATGAACAAAGGTGTCGACATGCTATCACCGACACGTGGAACATGGGTTGAGCATATTCAGCGTGCTCACTGCCAAGCTTCGGTGTGGGAACAAGACCTTGTTGTCAGTCCACTATCACCAGATCCCTTACAGCATGGCTGAGTGAAGGAAGAGCACAGGCGTGTACCTCTGTTATCCAAGGTTGCACCAGCCCCTGCAGCGGTGGTTGAGTTAGCGAGGTGTACGTGTGGTACCACTAACCCAAGCTCAACAAATAAGTGCGCTTCAGGTAGATGTTCATGTCGATTAAAAGGTCTAGTGTGTACAGAACTGTGCCGATGTGAAGGAGAGGAAGACCATTGCCAGAACATAAGTAGTTATGTTGACCCAGATGATGCAAACTGATTTCAAAATTAGGACTTTAGTGTATTATATTTACAATAAGCGAATTTGAATTGTTGTTTAATCATCAGTTTTGGTCAAAGAAATAGTAGCAAATTTGCAGTTTGGGACGAGGTGGCAAACGGCCGTCGTAACCAAAAGATCAAAAGATTATTTTTTAAATGTTAAAAATGGTAAAAAAAGATATCTATTTTGGATATATTACAAGTGAGTAATGTGTATTCCAGTGGCGTAGCGATGTCGTTTGGGGGCCCTTGGTCAGAACGTGTGTGGGCCCAAATTCTGGATGTCCTCCCCAGAGGGTTTTTTTAAAATTTAGATTCTCTCAGAGGTATATATATATATATATAGACTCATTTAGTTAATTGTGCAGAATTGAAAAATATTTGCCAAAGTCTTTAGGGCTTAAGCCCCTACACAAGCCAGATTTGTCTACGCCATTGCAGTATGGAGTGGTTCTGAGTGCTACTCACCATTAAAGCTGGGAAAGTAGATGATCTGAGAAGTCATCTACTGCAAGGCTGCATTCTGATAAAAAGGTTTTATCAGAATGCAGGAGATGGAGGGGGTATTTCTGGTCGCATTATTATTAAAGAAAGAAGGTTCAAAACTTCTACATAAAATAATATTGCAGGCTGGTGGGGCCCCTAATGGTCAGGGTCCCATGTTCCTTGAACCTGCTATTGTTACACCACTGGTGTATACAATGTATATATGTATATATGGGGTTTTTTCTCTAAACATATACCAATTAATGTAAAGTCATACTCATTTTAAGGCAAGGACCAGTTGGATAATTTTTGTGTAATTTAATAGGGTTTTTTCCATATCGGCGGCCATTTTGAAATCCAATATGGCGTTCTAGGGGACACTGTTGTTTATTATCTTATTTTCTATCATTTTACATGAATCCCTAATGCAAACACATGCTATAGAGTATGGCATGTACATTGATATCATGTATGCCAATAAACAGCCGGCGATATAAGTAGAAAACTAACTTGAATATGGCGGCCATTTTGAAATCCAAGATGGCGGAGAGATCGATAGATAGGAAAAATTGGTATCAAGTGGTTTCATGTATCTTGATATCATGAAAATACTTCCTGAAAGTTTCAGCTACTATACCCAAAAATGCATATAAGGTACACAAGCTGACAGACTATAATATAGTTTGATGAACTTTTTCCCGTTATGCGATAACATTGTAAAGCTTCGACACCACAAAGTCTGTCATTGTAGCAGTAATACTCATTCTGATATGGGATGATGGATAGAGCGCATTCTGAAATCTTTGCTTGAAATTTTGCTGGCGTAGCTTTTCCCGCAGAGTGTATCTTTTGAACCACAAGGCCGATTCTAACATCCCTAGCATTGGATAAATCTTCGAATTTGCAGCTATAGGTAGGTATCAGAATTATTACAATCGGTTCTGTTGTTCCGGCAATATTATCATATCATATGTTTTCTTGGAATATATATTTACACTGCCTGCGGCACACGCTATGACGGTATCTTGAGTTGGCTGAGTAATTTGACAATACGCACGTGTCAAGTGTGCCACTTCATTTAACCCTTATCGCATGGTGTAAAATGCGTAATAGCCTACTTACAGAGCTAGTGCCGGGGTACATTTTGGGAACAAATTGAAACGTGTTGCTGTCGTGCACCGCAATGACTTACAGCAGCATTGTTACCAAAATGAACACATTCTGATAGGATAGAGAAAATGGAATCTATGCTTCAGCGATCTAGAGGTTAACGATTCCCCACCGACTTCAGATACGAGAATTACTTAATAAACTTTCAAGCTAAACTGGACAATGTCCTAACGATTACAAATTAGCACGTGTTAGGCATCCATGCATATACATATTTACTGTACTCGTGCTCGGCAAAGATAGCGTTGATACGGGGATGACGTCGGGATCGCGTGAAATCTCGCTCTCGTTGCAAGAAAATGGCGCCGCCCGGGAGATAAAATAATCCCATGTTTACGATGATATAATTACTCATATTATTTGTCTATTGTTTTTGTTTAGGATCCAATATGTTAGTCATATAATAGTCTTTCAAATAAAATACACTTTTACCAATCCCGGAATTGTCCTTTAATGCCAGGCCTTTCCCCTTACGGAACTACGTCACTCGAGTGACAGATCAGGTTCCCCACCCCTCCCATCGGGCATGGAAGATAACTTTAAATCATAATTATTCAAGCAGTTTTATTATAATCTCTGACTGATTGTATGGACGCAATTGACCGTTCCACTCAATCCATCCATTATATGGCGTCATGATCAACTACCCGACGTGTAGAATGACATCATAATCAATGACGCCATTATGACATCATGGATGACGTAGATTTGTACATCACGAATGCATATTTGAAGACGGACTATGCATTGGTGTACGAATTGTATGTCTACTATTTAATAAACATTCTGTTGAAATATTTTGAAACTAATTTGACTGGGCGCTGTTGCTGCAATAGGCAGCAACAGCACCCAGTCAAATTTGTTTCAAAATATTCAACAGCTTACCTGTATGGTTTTCTGGAAATTCATAGTCAGGAGTTCAGAGATCAATCACAACCCGAGCTTAGCTAGAGATGGGCGGGGAATAGCTAAAAATGGAAAGGTCTATTCCAGGTATAACTCACATATTCACGCCTAGTAAATAACTGTGATGCAACGGAGCTTTCGTAGTTATGCTATAGTGTAATGAGGAAGTTTGGTAAATAATATCCAAAATATCTATAGGCTGTCTCAGAATTGCGTACTCTAGGGAATTGTGGTCACTTTATATTTGCAATTGTTCTAATAAATAACATTTTTCCCAGGGAATCTGATAGTGCCCACCGATTTTTGATAAATGTTGCCTAACGGCAGGCAGGTAGGTAGGCAGGCAGGCAGGCCGGTAGGCAGGCAGTCAGGCAGTCAGGCAGTCAGGCAGCAAACAGACAGACAGACAGCATGACAGACAGACAGCATGACAGGCAGACAGACAGACAGACAGACAGACAGACAGACAGACAGGCAGGCAGACAGGCAGGCAGGCGGGCGGGCGGGCGGGCGGACGGACGGACGGACGGACGGACGGACGGACGGACGGTCGGACACACGGACGGACGGACGGACGGACGAAGGACGGACTGATGGACAGACAGACAGCTATATTGCAAGCGACCTGTATCCACGTCCACTACATAGTAACTAATGTTTTTAGCTCCTGAGCTGGTCGCTTTAACATGTATACGGTTTAGACATACAGGACAGCTCAGAAATACCCAACCAAATCTCCAAGGCAAAATAAAGCGTAATGTTGAATATTTTAAAGATAACTGGATTGGAAAACATTTGCAACAATGTCTTCCAATCCCATTATCTTTAAAATATTCAACAGAACATTTCTCACAGTACAGCTCAGAGATATAAAATAAAACATAGGCATACTATTGACTACTTTGACTATAATTCGACTGGAGGACATTGCTGCATAGTGCAACAATGTCTTCCAATCCAATTATGGTTAAATTTTCAACAGAACATTTCTTACTAACTGATTTGTTTCTGTTTTTCTTTTGGAAACACGTTAAGCTAGGTTTTTTTAGCTGTGCTGTACTAACTAACGCGTTTCTGGGTTTTTTTTTTTAGCTGTGCTGTACTAACTAACGCGTTTCTGGGTTTTTTTTAGCTGTGCTGTACTAACTAACGCGTTTCTGGGTTTTTTTTAGCTGTGCTGTACTAACTAACGCGTTTCTGGGTGTTTTTTAGCTGTGCTGTACTAACTAACGCGTTTCTGGTGGGTTTTTTTTAGCTGTGCTGTACTAACTAACGCGTTTCTGGGGTTTTTTTAGCTGTGCTGTACTAACTAAGGCGTTTCTGGTTTTTTTTAGCTGGGCTGTACTAACTAACGCGTTTCTGGGTGTTTTTTTTAGCTGTGCTGTACTAACTAACGCGTTTCTGGGGTTTTTTTTAGCTGTGCTGTACTAACTAACGCGTTTCTGGGTTTATTTAGCTGTGCTGTACTAACTAACGCGTTTCTGGGTTTTTTTCTTTGGAAACACGTTAACTTATTAACGTTATTATTGGTCGATCACTCAGATCTGTCAATCAGATGCTGCTAAACGTCCCAAAAGTAAATTCTACTACATATGGCCACAAAACTTTCGCTTATGCAGCTCCCACCGAGTGGAACAATCTACCACTTAGTCTAAAAAACTCAGCATCATTAGATATTTTCAAATCACAACTGAAAACCACCCTTTTCAAACGAGCATATTCTCAGTAGATATAGCTATTACGCACTAGCGCTTAGAGCACGCATTGTCATGGATTCAGCGCTTTATAAATGTACTTATTATTATTATTATTATTATTATTATTATTATTAAGAGCTGTGCGGTACGTAGCACCGTCTAGTCTAATGGAGTCTAGATTCAGAAACATGTGTGTATAATACTGCTACCGCACATACCAAACATACTTCGCATGAAGTTATCTACATTCCATTTCACACATTATTATAGAATTTCAATTCGTAAGCGCAGTGACTCTTTTGACAATGGAACGTAATAAATTTCAACATTTTATTTTTATTTGATTCGCATCGGTAAAGAAACAAGATAGTATATTTGTGGCAACAATACTTGCGCGGAACTCTTAGCTGTACTTAAGGGGTGTATTAGGCTTACGCTTGGATGAGCGCAACTTTATAAACATCTCAGTAATAACGCCATAGAAATATGTACAATAGTATAGAGACTTTAGGATTATTATACGGGTAACATATTGGGGTAACATATTGGGGGAAAGCATTAATAAATATAAGTTTTGTACAACCTGACCAGCGCAAGCACGAAATATTACAATCCACTAGATTTGACGGTCATTGCCGCGTCGTCTCAACCGCCCCCCCCCCCACACACACGCACACGCACACGCAGGCACACACGCACGCACGCGCGCACTCACACACAAAGCCAAACCCACACACAGCCAATCCACACGGGACGGAGACAAAGGTAAATGTCCTCTTGCACTGTGCAACAATAGTATTGGTAGCTCACGTATCAAATCGGGTTGAATTCCGTCCAACGGCTTCGGAGGATTTCCGTTTCAATCAATTTACGCGTGCTCTCATCGGAGCGCAGCCAAATGTAAATATCCTCTTGCACTCCGCAATTATATGGGTGACTCACACACAAAATTTGCTTGAATTCCGTCCAATGGTGTCGGATGAGTTGCGTTACTGTGACAATCTGTTTCGGCACTGACGACAGACTGGCGGGACGAGATAATCCCCGCTTTCCTGGAAAAAGATCCGTGTCTTCGTTCAAAGAATAC
Source organism: Chaetoderma sp. LZ-2023a (assembly GCA_034401795.1). NCBI lineage: Eukaryota > Metazoa > Mollusca > Caudofoveata > Chaetodermatida > Chaetodermatidae > Chaetoderma > Chaetoderma sp. LZ-2023a. The sequence continues at coordinate 125,803,254 of CM067369.1, forward strand.
GTCTTGCGCGCAAGAACCAATCATCTAACTATTGCACCAAAATGTATGAAACGCAGTAGTTATATAATAGCAGTTTCAGAACAGAACGTGGTCGGAGTAGCTGATCCACGATCTGCGGCTACTGGAGGGAAGGCGGGTTGTCAAAACAGGTCAGAACAGAGGCGATAGATAAACTTTGAAGTACATCATCAATGTCCATAGCAGATATTTACCTATACAGTTGCGTTTCTCTAATATGGGGATTTTGATGGTCTGAACAATGGATGGGGGCCAACCAGGGTGTTGGGGTGGGCCCTACGTTATAAAACACATCGCAGCCAATGTCGCCTCTGTTCTGTGACAGAACAGTTGGCCTCCTACATTATATATATATATATATATATATATATATATATATATATATATATATATATATATATATATATATATATATATATATATATATATATATATATATATATATATATATATATATATATATATATATATATATATATATATATATATATATATATATATATATACTGAACCAAAAAGGTTTAGCAACACTGAGAATATTACTGTATAAATGTTATTTAACAAAAACATAAATTGATTCAAATATAGTATTTAATTGATTGGTCATTTTCCAATTTGAACAACAGTCTCTTGATACTGTAATGCTAGCATTGCGCATTTAACACGGCATCATTCAATGGAGGGGTCCAATTTAAATAATGACACTGAGCTGTCAATACCGGTTGTGACCTCCGCGCGCATTAACTACTGCCGTACATCGCTTTCTCATGCTTCGAATCAAGCACCTGATGTCACGAAGAGGAATCGCATCCCATTCCTGGAGCAGTGCAGCTTCCAGCTCCCGCACGTTGTGAAGATGTGGATGGATCTCACGCACCATACGGCTAAGCATGTCCCACACGTGTTCGATAGGAGACAGGTCCGGTGATCACGCTGGCCAGTCCAACACCGGAACGTTGTTAGCCTCAAGGAAATCACTGGTGACCCTAGCTGATTGAGGACGGGCGTTGTCTTGCTGGAACATAAAGTCTGCATGATGCTGCATAAAAGGGATGACAACAGGGGCGACAACTTCTTCACAGGAACGTTGAGCTGTTAAATTTCCGCAAATCACAATACGATCTGTTTTGCCATTTTCATGGATTCCAGCCCACACTATGACACTGCCGCCACCGAATCTGTCGCGCTGAATGATGTTGGCTGCATCATACCGTTCTCCTAAACGTCGCCAAACCCGTTGCCCGATGTGTGTCAATGGTGGTCGACAACCGTATTCGCAACCATAGCGAGGACAGCGGCTCCAGCGGCAGATATAACCGCATTACCACCTGTCATCTTCAACATGGCCCCAATCGCAGCCAAGTTACTGGCGACATGAATGGCCAGGGGCTTAGCCTGTGTAAGTAGCTTCTGGGTCTTGCTTTTGAGCAGCTTCTCCCCCTTCTGGAGACTTGCCTGGCTCTCTAGGGGTTGCTTTACAATCTGTACCATTGACGTCATTGTTTAAGCCTTAAGTATACAATGCGTTTAAACATGTATGTTCTACCTCGAGAGTGCTAAGTAGATCTGACCAGTCTGCATCTGTTACCTGATTAGATTGGTACTCGGGAATATCCATACAGCCCTGTGCTATACAAGCCCGTACATAACTGCTTAAATCATGGACCTACTATTACTATGTAGTAGGTACTATGACGTCTTCCGCACCGAATTGGAGGACCATAAGAAGAAGTCACCAGATGAGCTCGCCTAGCTCTCTAACGCTGAGGTAATAGAGGAGCTGACGGCTGTGAAACTCTACATAAGATTTGGTAAGGGGCAGATCTGTTTCGTCGAATACCTCATCATGGGTGGCAGTATCATAGAGTAGCTCCTGCATACAAAGGGATTCTACAAGGATCGGGAGTATCCGTCGGACGTATTCCAGCAGTTGCAGGCATCCAGGGCATCTCCCAATTCGGAGTTGAACAAGGCTCTGCACTACTACAAGCTGGAAAAAGTGTGATGTGATTGCAAGGTTGGTCAGTGGTCGTGGATTGATGGAGAAGCTGATGCGGGACAGCCCGTCAACTGTGATCAAAATACGTGGTAGGTCCGGTATGTCATCCAGGAGACCACGTGTCGAGCACGTCCATAGTGTACCCAGGAGGGGCGGTTGGCTCGGGTCGATTGTCGTGAGGTTCGTCGGGAAGGCCATCTATAGTAGTCATCTTAAAGCCGCTTTTCCAGCCATGGACGCAACATACTATTTAGTACCGTAGAGATCTTCAATGCAGCCCCGCCGCAGCATCTCTTTTTTCAACTCCTCCATGTCCACCCGCCCGCTGGAGCCTTTGAGGTATTGCTGGCGCACTTTGGGTTTCTCTGTGTGGTACAGGGTTTGGAGCCTCAATATATGGTGGTATTTTTCATCACTGACTTGCCCATCCTCGAGAGCTTTGCTGACAGTGTCGTCGATAGCCCGTAGGCTGCTCTGGACTAGTGTTACATACTTAGCATGCTTCTTCAGCTTCCTGGTGATCTGACGCTGTCCAACTGCCAAGCCGGTGGCCAGGCCAGTAGTGGCAAGGGTCACGCCACCCAGTGGGATAGCAATGAGAGCACCCAGCCCTGTAGAGAGGGTGGTAACGGCGATCATCTGCGGAAAAACATCTACGACCGATTTCACCCACGTGAGGAAATTGAGTCTGCCTGCCACTTCTATGGTGTAGAAAGTGTAGGGTGGGCTTGTCTGCAGCTGCAGTTCCCGCTACAACACCAGATTCTCTGTGTCACATGTGAACGTTGACAAGGCAGCTGGAAGGGTCTGTGAGTAATCCCCTCATTCCGATGTGACACTGGGCATGACTATGTGTTTGTTTGATTAGTTTGTTAATATGGAGACATGAGGCGCGACATGTATTTGTGATCCAATATTATGTCTATCATCATTATGTCTATCATCATCATCAATATGTCTATAAATCATCATCATCATCATCATCATCATATCATCAATCATCAATCATCATCATCATCATCATCATCATCATCATAATCATCATCATATTATCAATCATCATCAATCATCATTATCATATCATCATCAATCATCATCAATCATCATCAATCTTCTTCTTCTTCTTCTTTTCGATCGCTGGTATCACACTTGGAGAGTCGTTCTCAAGATGAAATCTGTGGTTTTCTGCCGTTCTTCCACAGGCCCATACAGCTTTTCAAGAAAAGAGGTTGACAAAGGCCAGATCTCTTCTCTCAGCAGCTGATACGTACTGCAACATTGAAGTATGTGCTCTGTGGTCTGTTCTGCTTCTCCACAAGGACAAGCGGGCGATGTCGTAAGGTGGAACCGCCTGTACATGTGTTGGTTTAGTCAGTTATGTCCAGTTCTGAGACGAAAAATGGTCACTTGCTCTGGCCTCGAAAGATGATGGTAGGCATCGTCTGATTGAGGTGTTCTATAGAATGACTTGATGATAGTATTCATCTCTGTATGTGTGACCATGTTTTCTGTCTGATTCTCTTCTGCACCCACCTTTGCCATCTTGTCTGCTTCCTCATTTCATTGGACTCCACAGTGTGAGGGGATCCACTACAATGCTATCCGAAAGCATTTGATGGTTTGTAGTGCTTCTTCAAGTTGTGGCAGCTTACCTTTGGTGATAGCCTCAAGGACGGAGCGGGCATCAGATAAAAAGACAATCTGTGCAATAGGGTCTGCTGTTCTGCTGATGGTATTAGCTGCATGGACCAGTGCTTCGACTTCAGCTCTGTAGTTTGTGCAGTGTTTTCCTGTCGGTATTGCAGCTGACTCATGTTGTCCGTTTGGATACTGTATGTGCAGTCCGGCACCTCCGCTCCTAATTGCATCTTTGGCTGATCCATCTGTGTAGATCCTTATCCATGTCTCCTGAGGGTACATTTCTTCCAGCATGGCTAGGGTCAGGGCCTTCTTGCTCACATCACTGTGTTCATCTTTGGTTGTGAGATGAGGTACTGTGTTGCGAATAGCTATGCTCTCTAGTTTGTTTTCCCAGGGTGGAGGATCAAGGGTGTGGTTTGGGTCTTCTATTTGTGCTGGAAACATTTCTCGGTGTTTCCTTTGAAGTGCTTTTGTCTCTTTCACAAAACTTGATCTTTTAAGTCTTCCTGATGACAGCTGTGCTTGCCTGATCTTCATCGGGTGGTTGTTGAACGATTTGAACTTTTCAGCTTGGGTCAGTGCTTTGCATACCCTTCTTTTACTAAGTGGGGGGATGCCTGCTGTCTGCTCCATTTTTTCTATTGGTGTTGACCTCATTCCACCAGTGATGATGCGCAGTGCCTGGTTTTGTACTCTGTCGAGGTTCTGTTGATGAGATTTAGCTGCTGTCATCCATGAGCTGGATCCATACTCAAGGTGTGGTCGTACGGCACCTAGGTAGATGGTCTTGAGGATCCTTTCATTGGCACCCCACTTTGTTCCTGCCAGCTTCCTCATGATGTTTAGCTTTCTGCTGGCCATTGCCTCTGCGTTCTGGATGTGCTCCTTCCATGTTAATCTTCTGTCATACGTGACTCCCAGGTATGTCTGCTGGTCCTCGTACTCGAGTGGAGTACCGCCCAGTGTCAGATTGCCAACCTTGGTTTTGGTGGACAGTGAGAATAGCGTGGCTGATGATTTTTCTTTGTTGATGGTAATACACCAGCGATTGGCCCAAGCTGTAATTCTGTCCAAGGCGAGCTGCATTCTGTACGTGGCAGTCGTTGTGTACTCCTCGGTGCACCAGAGTACGAGGTCATCTGCATAGAGTGCTGCTTGGATCCCATTGGGTAGCTCTGCTACAATGTCATTAATGAAGAGTATGAACAGAGTTGGTGATAATACTCCGCCTGTGGTACCCCTTGTCTCAGCAATACATTCTGTCCAGATTGTCCATCCACCAGCACCCTAGCTCTGCGATTGTGTAGGTATGACTTGGTCCATCGGAACATGTTGCCACCAATGCATGTGCGCCGGAGCTTCACGACGAGGCCATCCTTCCACACCTTGTCAAATGCCTTCTGCAGATCGATAAATGCAGCTAGCATCACCTTCTTGGCTTGAAAAGTGTCCTCTATGACCTGTGCAAGATGTGTTGTTTGATCTTCTGTGCTCCTGTATCTTCTGAAGCCAGCCTGCTCTGAAACTATAATGTTCTCCGACTCCAGGTACCACTGCAACCGCTGGTTGACGATGCGCTCCATGGTCTTGCATAAGCAGCTTGTAAGACTGATAGGACGGTAGCTCAGCACTTTCGTCTTGTTCTTCCCTTTTTTCAGAATAGGAGTCATTCTGGCTTCCTTCCAGCACTGAGGAACCTCTCCATTGGTCCAACTGAGATAAAAGATGTCTAGCAACTTGCAGAGAGATGCATTACCAAGGTGTTGGATGATTTCATTCGTAATGCCATCTGGCCCAGGAGATTTCTTCTTCTTCAATTGGCGGATAGACTTCTTCAGTTCTGCTAAACTAATGTCAACTTTCATTGCATCGTGAGTGTTGGTGTCTGTTCTTTCCTTTTGCTCTTTTCTAACCTCTTTTTGACGCATTCGTGGTATAGAAATCTTGCTTTCTTTTGCATATGCCTTCGCAAAGGCATCTGCAGCCATCTTTCCTGACATTGTGTGTCCATCTTCTTCAAGAGTAATCTTCTCTTCCCCGACACCCTCATCATTCAGTGCTTTAGTCAGTCTCCATAGCTGTGTGGTGTCTCCCTCTGAATCAAACCCTGCCGTCTTTTCCCTCCAGCTTCTTCTTTTGGCCTCCAGCTTGGTCTTTAGATACCTGGCTTTAGTTTGTTGTAGTGTGAAGTGGTTTTCATGACAGGGATTACCCTCTGCATCTTCTCTTGCCTTGTCTAGTTTATCATGTGCTGCTTGCATTTCCGTTGTCCAGTAGGGGCGATAGTTTTTCCGAAACCCTCGAGGAATCGCTTCGTTGGCAGCCTTGAGGATACTTGAATTAAATTCCTTGACCACATTGCTGATGTTTCTCCCTTCTACTGCTATATTTTGGGTAAGCTCATTGGAACGAATGCCGAACAGACTCCAATTTACCTTTTTGCAGTTCCACCTTGGATGTTGAGGTGAACTTGTCGAAATACTTCCAGAAAGAGAGAGGAGGACTGGGCGGTGGTCGCTTCCTCATAACTGCGATCCGACCACTCTACTGATGTTTCTGTGAATGTCTTCTGTACAAAATGCCAAGTCCGGCGTTGTTGTCGAGTGCCACCGGCGCGAGTAGAAGGTAGGCTGATCTGTGGGATCATTGACAAGTAAAAGGTGATTTTCATCTTGCCATGCTTCAATGTCTTCTCCTCGTTTATCAAGTGTTCTGTATCCCCAGCTCTGAGACTGGCTATTAAAGTCTCCCGCAATGAGGAAGTGGCAGTCCGGGGCCTGGATTGGGTCAAGTGAGAGATTCTTGTCATTAGGGCAGTAATAATTGACAATGTCAATCACAGAGTTGCTGATTGTTACCTTGATCTTGATATATTCTGCCTCTTCCATAAAGGTTTTGATCTCGCTGGCGTTCACGCTGTTTCGGACCAAGGTGATCACCCCGCCTTTCTTTCTTCCTCTTCGATCATACCGGAAAATCTGGTAGCCTCTGATCTTAAATGGTTTTCCTTCTTGCTGGTGTGTCTCTTGGATGCAGCAGATATCAATGTTGTTTTCGTATAGGAACTGTTCGAGCTCTGATTTCTTGTTGGTAACCCCTTCTGCGTTCCAGTGCATGATGTTGATACTGGGGTTCTCTTTGGGGTTGGTCTTCTCTTTCGGTTGGCCAGTAGCTCTCCATCCTCATCCCCTGGCTCCACAAGACGAGTTGATGGGACCTCCAGTAGCTGAGGGTGGGCTCCTTCGAGGCCTGGAGCCCGGCGCTGCACCTGCCTGGTGGATCCTCTCAGGGCGAGCACCATTTCGGTTGATTCGATCTCCAAGTGTCATTCATTTGCGTTGTGCATAATGCTCTGGTTAACCCCTCCAAATGTCTGGATTAACACCCAGTGGGTTACACGCCTGCGCCACGTTGAGGCCGAGCATATAGTCTTAAACATCAATTATCATCAGCATATCATCATCAATCATCATCATCATCATCATCATATCATCATCAGCTATCATCATCATATCATCATCATCAATATGTCTATCAATCATCATAATCAATCATCATCATATCATCATCAATCACTGCGTCGGTAACTGAGTCAATCATTCCAGTGGCCAATTGTCGTAAACACTCCTCCGGACCAGCAAATGACCATTTCACATATCGCCAATCCAAAGGTTAGAGTTTCAAGGTAGTCATATAGTACATGCATGGAAAATACTTCTCCTAATGTAAATAGTGTTGTGTATGCATTGTGAAATTGTATTATACTATTGTCCATCACATTATTATGTGATTGTGCACACTTACGGGCCAAATGCTTACTTTGTGATGAATATATCTATCATATATCTTTCAATTTTCACGATTTTTTATCATTAGTGCGCGGAATCTAGACACAAAATATGTTTGTTCCATTGCTGTATAATTTTGATACTAATTTGACTGGATAGTGTTGCTGCCGAAGGTATCAAGACCTTTCGTTCAAATTATGCTTAAGATATGCAACAGCTTAACAGCATACCTTGAGTTCTAATACTAGTGTTGAAATGTTTTAATTGTTGGAGACAACATATTGTATAGACCTACTATATTGGATGTAAACCCACGGGAGTGTATGTACATGAGTGTGCGCGCGTGTGGAAGTGAGAGTGTGTGATTGGGAGTGCATGTGCTTTGGTGAGATCTTAATTTCAGTAGCCTATATATGCCTAATTAACCTTTAAGATGCAAACCTTCGATTGAACCTTCTGATTATATCCTACATTATGAATTGCTATGCCAAATTTGGTGATTCTTACGCTCTTTGACCCATAAATGCACAAGCCTAGAGACAAGTCCATAAAATAGGCTTGAGAAATTACCATTTGCAGTCCAGAGGACTATTTTTGAAAATTTATGACAGGAATGACAGGCGCGATAATCGAGCCAGTCTTTCCGGTGGTAAATTTCCAAGAATGGCATTGTCTTGTTCTGGAAACGGACATTTCACAATAGATAGGCCTAATCGAAGTTTTCCTGTCAAAATTAGACACTAAAGGGTTAAGACATTCGACGGCGTGGGTAATGATAATAATTCTACTAAATCTATTGTTCCTGTAAGTATGTATAATCGTATGTTATAATGTGCTTAACTGTATTTGTCTACGAAATTGAGAATTAGTTTCTATATTTTAGCACATAAAAATATCGTTATTTCTATTTCTTGCATGTTTCCAAAGCATTTCAGCAGAAAAGAAAGGAACTTACTTTACAATGCTGAATATATCATGTCTAATTTGACTGGAAGTTTGCTGCTGTTGAAAGCATCAGTAGCTTTTGTTCAAATTACTCTTAATACATTCAGAATATTATATGATTATAAGAAATACATTCCGTGGCTGTACAGCAATGTATAAATTTGTACATATTGTATAAAAAAAGTTATGTATATATGTTAATGAGGGCCTCTGCTAGATCAGGCCGTGTTCTTGAAGTGCTACCCTCAATAAATAACGATTATTATTATTATTATTATTATTATTATTATTATTATTATTATTATTATTATTATTATTATTAATCATTATGCCTGCCTCAGGAATTGATGGGTGGCGGGAGTTGAGGGCGGATTGCATCAGATCCTCTCTGTCATGCGAACATGTCAGTCTGTCATGGAGATGGTAGGCACTTTAGTCTACCAAGTGAGCATAGTCGGGGTACCTGGAAAATGTATGGGTAAACTTTATTGTTGTTGTTGTTGTTGTTGTTGTTGTTGTTGCTGCTCTTGTTGTTGTTGCTGCTGCTGCAATTGTTGTTGTTGTTGTTGTTGTTGTTGCTGTTGCTGCTGCTGCTGCTGTTGTTGTTGTTGTTGCTGCTGGTGTTGTTGTTGCTGTTGCTGTTGTTGTTGCTGTTGTTGTTGCTGTTGTTGTTGTTGTTGTTGTTGTTGTTGTTGTTGTTGTTGTTGTTGTGCACAGAGTATGAGGCGTTTTGAGATTGTGCACTGAGTATGATGGGGTCAACTTCACCACGAGTGGAGTTGATCTTTCTGCACTAAGCGTTAAGACTCAGTCATTTCACTCTGTCAGATCTGGCTCCTGAATAGGGTGAATTGTTGCATGATGTATAGGCGCTCTCCACCTCCATGTAACTGACCGTTCTTGAGTCTTCTTACTTATAATTTCCCATTCCTTTCCTTTGGTTGATTAAATATTCCAAATTGGAGACCAATGATTGTACAACTTTATGTTTCCTCCGTTGTCCAGAGTGCTTTGTAACTCCTTAAAATGTGTGTTGACATATTTCAGCTTTACTTGTTCACCATTAGTACTTTCCTCAACAATATATATATATTGCTCTGTAACAGCATACTCAAGATATGGTGTGTCTAAGTTTACTGTTAACATAGTAAAAACTGGTGTGATCTCCATAACTATAATACACGTCCGACTTCAACAAAATCCAGTTTCAAATGCATGTCAATTCGTCACATGTCTATTCGTGTTAGTGGCTACGTGCAGATATGAACGTCTTTGTAAAATGATTGACTTTACAGACATCATGCGATGGTTTCAAATGCACTAGCTCATGTTGATAAGAATGTAACCATCGTATTAACCATTAATAGTTCATTAACTGGATGGTAACTTGATAATGATGTGGATGAGGTTTGTTGCTGCCTCAGTGCTTGAGTGTTCATGAATTGCCACGGCAGCATGTTCTCATGTGTCTACCATGTATTACGCAGAAGAGTACACATGTGTGCGTAGGTTGACTGTGTAAACACTGTGCTATGCTATGTTATTCAGCTAATATACACACACAAGCCAGATAAGCTCGCTCAGCTCTCTAGCGCTGCCTATGCAGACAGAATGACCTATACCTTGACAAACAAATAGATAGCTGACAGTAAGCGCTTGGCTTATAAAATAATAAATTATAAAAAGCTAGTAGTTATAAAATAAGATTTCAGAACGGGCCCCCACCAGGGAGTTGTGGTGGGCCCTACATTATAAAACAAATCGCAGCCAATATATATGTCACCTCTTTTCTGACAGCCCAGTTCCCTCCTGTAGCCGCTAATCATTGATCCACTGCTACCACCGATTAAAACAGTCTAACAACAGTCGGCCTTCTACATCATATATACATCGCCTCTGTTCTGACCTGTTTTGACAACTCGCCTTCCCTCCTGTAGCCGTGGATGGATCCGCTATTCCCACCATGTTCTGTTCTGAAACCACTATTATATAACTACTAACGCGGATAAGAATTTGCTGATAACATGCAAATCATGATATCAGTCACATAGATTACTGAGTATCAATAGATTAGATTGATCCTGGCATGACCGGCTTGACATTAAAATTAACCCACTCCACCTAGTCGCTTGTGAGATAACAACATTTATATTACGTTATATCCAGAAATTCTTGTCCACATTTCGCACATTTTCTAATATATCACAGGAATTTGTATATTGAGACACATCAAGCTGGCTGGTTGGGGCGGTGGCGGGGTGGGGGTAGTGGCGGGCGTGGGGTGGGGGAGGGTGTGGTTATTAAGCTGTTAACTGTTTCACTGATGAATTCCACTTGTCTTATTTTCAAGGCAACCATGCAGAAAATGGCTGAATATTTTTTTAAGTAATTTGACTGGTACACGTTGGCAGCAACGTCTTACAGTCAAATTAATTTAAGAATATTCAACAGAATAAGTTTTATATCGTAAAGAATTTACTTCTTCATGGATTTATTGATGAAAGGATTAATTGCACAGATGGATGGATCCGATCTGTCGATCAAGTATTTCCTTGCACGAACCTTCCCGTCGGGAGTTAGGCCTTACGTGTAGAATGACATTGTAATAATTCGTTTAACATAATGATATGATATGATATCGTTTACAGCTGAAATATATTAGGCATGTTGAATCCTGTCAGCTGGTCCAAGCATTGATAACTCAATGCTAATCTCCACTAACGTATAGTATTTACAATAGTATATGCTTGGGTCATAACTAATTCCGGAATTTAGAGATAACAGAGAGTAGTATTTACAGAACTTGCTTATAGATGAGCCGGTCTGCTAGCAATATTTTAACATACTACAAATGACAAAACAAGTGTAATTATAACATGGACTGATGCAGGTCCACATCCGGTCCATGTTCCGTCAAGTTTATGAACTGGCCTAGATTACCATACCCAGTTCCTATCCCTATAATTTACTAGACATTGATACATTTACCATACCCAGTTCCTAACTTATAGGTTAATATATACAACGATTTACAATGTAACTGTAGTATGGACTACATGTAGATACTACACAATGATAAATATACAAATGAATTAGAAATATGGACTGATGTGATTTCACACCCGATCCTCACACCCCCTTGTTTATGAATGGCCTGAATTACCATGCCCAGATCTTGTACAGTACACATAGAACTTTATATAAAGTGACACGCTAATGTACTTGTACAATACTGTAATATACAAATGTAGTGTTGCATCAGTTGATGATGTCCAACTATAGCCATATCATTTCATATGACAAACATGTATAGTTCCCATTCCTTGTCGAGTCTTGATTTGAAGCGAAGCTATTTAGTGTTGGAGCTGTTACGGCGTGATCAGGTAGAGCATTCCATGAGCCTACTATCCTTGAGGAGAAAAACTGATGACGAAGTGCTGGCCTACAGTAGGGGTTCTTAAGTTTATATGGATGACCTCGCGTTACTGTGTTTGAGTCAAGCTCTACACGTTTACTATCAACTGTGTAAATTCCATGCATGTACTTGTACCATTCTATCATGTCGCCACGTGCATTTCTCAGGGTTCCTAGTCTGTCCTCGTACTGAAGTGTTGACAGTGATATGATAAGCTTTGTCGCCTTCCTCTGGACACCCTCTAGGAGCTTCATATCCTTAACATATCGTGGTGCCGCTACTACGTTAGAATACTCGAGGTGGGGTCGTACTAGGGCAATACATAGACTTCAGTGAGGGTGCAGCCACATATTCGTAGGACATTCTTATTAGCACCAGTATCTTATTTGCTTTGCTCACCTGTCTCTCTGTATGTATGGAGAACTTTAACTCGTCGTCGACATTAACACCCAAGTCCTTTTCAACTGAAGTTGTCCCCAGCGCTGTCATGCCTTCTTTACTAGGCATTTCATAAGCCAAGGCTCAGGTGCTTAAATTATGATGAATTGCATAGGCAAATAGAAGAGACGACTAGACGACTAAGCAGACTAGACAGCGGTGTGTTGCTATAAAACCGCTGGTCCATCTTTTCTAACCAGAGATTGTTCCTGTTAATGACCATGTAATATTGCAACTACAAAAAAAGTATTCATGCGCGAAATTTTCTCATTTGAAGAAAGTTTCCATATTGTATCACCAAGATATGCTAGTCGTAGAGTGCTCTTACCATTACGCCACCCCTGATGGATATCTGGGTAGACATGGCATCCCTGTGATTAAAGGTAGAATGTTACAGTAAATAAAATAAATAAAATAATTAAAAATTGAATTGGCTCCAACGCATGCCATACGAATACAACATATGTATTTAAATGATGGAGAATGTATCTTTCACGCTATATAATTCCAAAGAACGCTGCTGAAGGAGTGCATAGTGGACTGTCCTGTGGCGCCACGTTTCCATTTACACGGGTTTTCGACCATTTTAGCCACGGCTTCAAATATTTTGCTATTAGAGTAATGGAATCTGGTACCGGGTACTCGTTAAAAGTAATGCCAGTTTCCAGTCTATGCATAGCATGCACATCTCACTCGCCGTCTCACTTAGAAATGTATCTACTGTAGGGTATGTACGCACGTGCACATATGTGTGTATCCATTGTTCGTGTGTCCGTGCGAATTAGTATGTATGCATGCTTACTGTATTCTTCAGATGTAGTAGTAGTAGTAGTAGTAGTAGTAGTAGTAGTAGTAGTAGTAGTAGTAGTAGTAGTAGTAGTAGTAGTAGTAGTAGTAGTAGTAGTAGTAGTAGTAATAGTAGTAGTAGACACATCCTACAGCTGCAATGAGTCCTTCATCGCATTTGCCCACTGTGGCTTGTTCTCAGACAAACTCCTTAGCTTCCCCAGGTCCATTCCTCACTTGAGTGAACCTAATTCTGCTTTCTTGAGGTCACCTCATAGCACGCTTAGCAGATTCATGCATTTACGTCCTCTCCTGGCTCTGTATTTGCTGGCTCCGAGTATGGCGAATTCCAAGGCTCTCTGTGCTGGTGTGTCTTCTGGCATCCTTAGTACATGGTAAAACATTGACCATCTTTGCTGGGTGACTTTTACAGACAGCAGCGACGTATTACACATCTTGTGTAGTGCATCGTTGGAAAGTATGCTGTCTGGCCATCGGTGTCCAGCGTTGGTGCGTAGGTGTTTGCGGTGGCAGGCGTCAAGTTTGTATAGAGCTACCTTTGGAGCTGCCCAGCTGTTACAATTATACAGCATCACGCATACGCAGGTTGCATTGTATAACGGTAGCCTCTTTATCAAGGGCATCTTTGGTCTACGAATCCATAGCTTCCAGAAGGACTGGATAGCTATGTTCCCCATGACGCAGCATGCAGAAATGTCAGCAGTACTGCAAAATAGAGAGCCCAGGATTATACTTTTCCTCCATAGTTCGCCGCCACGGAGTGGATCGTCATTTTCTTTAGTTTCATGCTTTGTAGATAGGTATATGTCGGTGAACTCTGATTTGGATTCATTCATAAAGAGATTATAAGTTTTTAGTTTGCTTGCAGCTATTGGGAGAAGTTCGTCAAGGGGTTTCTTTTCCTCGTCTATAAAGTCCACATCGTAGGCATATTCCATCTCTAGTGGCATGCCCATTATTGATACGGGGAGGGGGTGCTTCATCTTGTGGAATTTTCCCCCCACAGATTTCAATGCAGCAGCCAGATAACAGGTGAAAAGCACAGGGGATAGATCATCTCCCGATGGGGAGCCGATTGGTGTCTCAAATTCTACACACTTCACTGGTTTGACTCGTACTATCAACTTGGTGTCTGCAAGTAGTAGTCTCACTAGCCGTAGCTCATGTTCATTACAACTGGCCTGGCGTAGTACATCTAGGATTTCGGAGGGTTTAATTGCGTCGAAGGCTCGTGACATGCCAATGGCCAATTTGTGGAAATCCCATTGTTTCGACATGACGACCGACACGAGCATGCGTTGAGCCCATACAATGTCTGCGCAGCTGCATCCACGTTTGAAGCCACTTTGACATGAGCTGGTGAAGTCATCGATCTTGTCTCGGATGCGGCCTAGAGTAGCATTGGATAGGACTTTCCGTATGCTGTTAAGGAGCACAATGGGGTGCAGATTGGCTGGGTGTGTGTGGGTGTGTGTGTGTGTGTGTGTGTGTGTGTGTGTGTGTGTGTGTGTGTGTGTGTGTGTGTGTGTGTGTGTGTGTGTGTGTGTGTGTGTGTGTGTGTGTGTGTGTGTGCAGGTGGCTTCTTGGACTTGGGTAGCGCAATAAGAGTGCCCCGGCCTACAGCGTCGATGGGAAGGTGGTGCATAAAAGCTGAATTGATTAAGTGCGTGATCTTTTTTGAGATAATGTCACTTGCATATTTGAATAATTCATTGCTCATGCCATCAGGTCTAGATACACGTCAATTTTTCAGGGCCTTTTCTGTGCGAATTAGTATATTGCTATAATCCTACTCTATATTAGGCCTCAGTGCCGGATTAAGCCTTGCCAGAGCCGGGAGCAAAGAATATGTGTGGATTTGGGTGAAAGCGAAAGGTCAACCAAACGGAGCCCCGAAAACCCCGAAATCTAGAGGCTCGCAGATGGCACTTCATGTATTTCATAGGTAAACATGGACCATCAGTTGGCTGTTAAATTATTCTTTTATAGCCATTTAATTTCATTTTTCATTTCTGAAACCAAAAAGAACAGTACTCATGACTATAGTTATTTTCATAACATAATCAATCGCCAAGTGTGTACCATAGCTGTTATGCAGTCTCTTTCTTTACAAACGAAAATAGCTCTCTGGACATAAAACACATTATTCACTCAAAAGAATTGTGCTTGAAACGGTTGGGGACTCGTCAAAATCTGGGACCCTGGGGGGGGGCAAATGCCCCCGGTGCCCCTATTATAATCCGCTACTGTTAGGCTTGACAGCATAGCCTGGATGACGAATGTCTGTGTGTTGTACGTGCGTGCGTGCGTGTGGGGTGGGTGGATGGTGTTCTGTAGGTGGTGGTGGGTTGGGTGGGTGGGGTAGGGTAGTTCACGTAAAAATGGTGATGCTCGTAGACAACCTCTCCAATATTTAAGAAGTTATACATATATTCAAAATCAAATTATTTTATTTCATTATTAGATTAATAGTTTGCAAACATGGTATTGGGCAGGCAATCAAAGACATTACCTATGTGACGATGCGCCAACATCAGTGAGCTGTTAGTTTTTCTTTTGCTTCATATATTTACCATCTTCCTGTAAAGGGAAAGAGTATCCGGCTCTGTCTGTATGTTTATCTTTCTATGTATTCAGAGTCATATCCCAAAAACTACTTATCCGATTTGGCTTACATTTCGCGACAACAAAGAAACCTACAATGCAAGATGACTCCCAGACGTTGGCCATTATCTGGATAAAATAGCCCAGACAGAAACCTATGGACATGTCGAAAACTACTCGTCCGATTGGGATTAAAATTTAAACGCAAGAAAGCATCTGACTGTACACTAGAGTTCCACAAGTTTGGCCGTGATCACTCGGAAAAGTCCAGAAAGGCCAGGAAAGCTGAAGAATCTTTACAGCGTGACAAAAGGGAGGGTGAGGATTTGCACTTTCTGATTGCTCTTTTTTGGCATAGTTATTTTCTCAGACGGGCCGGGTTGGGTTGTAGACTTGTGACGTGTTTTGGCGGGGGATGGGGTGAGTGGATTGGTGGGTGGCACACCTACCCCAGCCCTACGCATCCGACATAGCTGGGGAAATGGTTGTCGGAACTGGCAGTTGTGATTGGGCAATAGAGGTGTAAGTTTGTTTCTTCAACGATGGATTCTCCACTGCTGCCCCATACGCATATCTAAACTATCACATATCTCCTCCTACCCACTAGCTACCGCTGCTTTTCCCCATATCTACTCTAGCCCCATAAGAACCGCTAACCCCATAACCATGCTTATCATGATGGCTGCCTCTACAGATAGCAATGCACATTCAAGATACATTATAGATAGCTACCGATACCATACACAGGTAGATTCCCCGACGCAGAGGCGTTGTTACCATGTCGTTTCCTTGCCCGACAAAAATGCCTACCACCATAGCCTAGACTATCCTAATCTACTAGCCTTGTGTAGCAGACGAGTCTCGCCAAGCATGCTTGGCTATACTAACTTAATTTACTCGCATTGTCTGGCAACACAGCCTAGTAGCCGAGACTTCTCAGTTAGGCCGTTGAT
The DNA here is from genome assembly GCA_034401795.1 of Chaetoderma sp. LZ-2023a. Lineage (NCBI taxonomy): Eukaryota > Metazoa > Mollusca > Caudofoveata > Chaetodermatida > Chaetodermatidae > Chaetoderma > Chaetoderma sp. LZ-2023a. The sequence goes on from CM067369.1 coordinate 125,819,862, forward strand.
GCGTGCGTGTGAGCATGCGTGCGTGCCTGCCTGAGTGCGTGTGTGTACGTGCGTGTACGTGTGCGCATCTGTGCACGTGTGAGTGTGTGCGTGCGTGCGTGCGTACGTGCATGCGTGCATGCGTGCGTGCGTGTGTGTGTGTGTGTGTGTGTGGGTGCACGTGCATATGTGAAGTGGACATATCTCGGGTCAATGCACTCCGGCCTGGCCATGCAAATGCTTGGTGGAACTGGCCTAGTCTACTAGCCTACTAGCCTCATCTACTAACCTATTAGTCTAGATTTCTATGTCTAGTCTACTATCCTATTAACCTGACTTCTAGCCTAGGCATACTAATAGTCCATGCAGTCTTCTAGCCCAGGCTAATGACCTACTGGCTTAGATTTCTAGACCAAACTTCTAGCCTCGTCTACTAGCCTCGACTTCTGAACTGGTCTACTATACCTCTAGGCTAGTCTGCTAGCCTAGATTTCTAGCCTTGACTTCTAGCCTAGCCTACTTGCTTAGGCCTTTAGACTAATATACTAGTCTACTAGCCTAGACTTCTAGCCTAGTCTACTAGACAATGCTTCTATCAAAGCCTATTAGCCTAGATTTCTAGCGTAGTCTACTCGCGTATTAGCCTAGACGTCTAGCCTAGACTTCTGCCTAATAGCCCAGATATCTAGCATAGTCTACAAACCTACTAGCCTATACATTTAGCATAGTCTTCTAACCCAACATACTAGACGTCTAGCCTAGTATACTGGCCTACTAGCTTAGACTTCGAGTCCATAATTCTAGCCTAGTCTATTAGCTTACGAGACTAGGTTTCTAGCCTAGAGGTCTAGGTTACTCTATTAGCATACTAGTCCAGACGTCTAACCTAATCTACTGGCCAACTAAGCTAGGCTTCTATGCCAGCCTACTAGACTAGACCTCTACTCCAGTCTACTCACATATTTTCCTAGACTTCTAGCCTTATCTATCAATCTATTTGCCGAGACTTCCAGCCCAGTTTACTAACCTACTAGTATAGCCTTCTAGACCAACCTACTCGCCTACTAGCATATAATTCTAGCCTAGTCTACCAACCAAGACACCTAGCCTGGCCTACTAACCCAGATTTCTAGCATGGTCTACTAGCCTACTAGTGTAGATTTCCTGCTTTGACGGTTGTCCTAGTCTATAAGTCTAGTAGTTTAGACTTCAGCCTACTCTACTAGCCTCATATACTATACTTTTATCCTAGTCTTTCAAACTACTAGCCTAATCTACTATAGTAGTAGCCTAGATTTCTAGCCTAGACTTCTAGTCTAATAGCCCATAATTCTAGCCTAGTGTACTAGCATACTAGCATAGATATCTAGCCGAGACTTCTAGCTTACCCTGCTAAGCTAATCTGCTAGACTTCTAGCCTAGTCTACTAGCATAGATTTCGCGTCTAGACTTCTACTAGACTAGAGTTCTAGTCCAGTCCACGAACATAATAGGCTAGACTTCTAGCCTCGTCCACTAGCCTACTTGTCTAGCCCTCTAGCATAGCTTTCGAGCCTAGAATTCCACCGTAGACATCTCAACTAATCTACTAGCCTTCTAGCCTAGTATACTAGTCTATAGCCTAGACTTCTAGCCTAGTCTATTAGCCTACATGACTAGATTTCTAGCCTAGACCTGTAGGCTATTCTATTAATTTAATAGTCCACACGTCTCGATTAGTCTACGGGTAAAGACTTCTAGTATAGTCTACTAGCCTATTAGCCAAGCCATATATACTAGCATACTAGACTAGACATCCAGTCCAGTTTACTAACATATTAGCCTAAACTTCTAGGATAATCTACTAGTCTACTTGCCAAGACTTCTAGTCTAGACTTCTAGCCTAGTCTACTAGCCCACGAAACTATATTTCTAGTCTAGACTTCTAGGCTAGCCTATTAATATAATACTCCTGACTCCTAGCCTAGTGTACTAGCATATACTTCTAGTCTAGTCTATTAGCCTACTACCATAGACTTCTAGACTACTCTACTAGATTAGACTTCCAGCACTATGACTCTAACCTAGTCTACTAGCCTACAAGCATAAACCTCTTGCCGTGTGCCTAGACCATTAGCCTTCTAAACTAGTCGTCTAGCCTACACATCTAACAAGGGCTACTAGCCTACTAGTGTAGATTTCTAGCTTAGATTTCTAGCCTAGTCCATAACCCTAATAGTTTAGACTTCAGCCTAGTCTGTTAGCCTTATATTCTATACTTTTATCATAGCCTTCCAAACTACTAGCCGAATCTACCAGCCTACAAGCCCAGACTTGTATCCTAGCCTACTTGACCAGACATCTAGTCCTGGCTACTAACATATTAGAAGACTTCTAGCCTAATCCACTAGCCTACTTGCCTGGACTTCTAGCCTAGATATCTAGCCTAGTCTATCAACCTAAAAGCCCACACTTTTAGCCTAGTTAATTACCCTACTAGCTTAGACTTCAAGCCTAGTTTTATAGCGTAGTCTACTAGCCTACTAGTATAGACTTCTAGACTAATCCATTCGACTACTAGCCTAGAAGTCTAGCCTAGTTTACTAGCCTACTAGAGCCTACATTTCTAGTGTAGACTACAAGCGTAGCTTTCTAAACTAATCTACTAGACCGCTAGCCTAGTCTACTAGCCCAACTTCTCGTCTAACCTTCTACTAGACTAGACACCTAGCCACTGCAGTCTACTAACATATTGACCTAGTCCACTAGCCTACTTGCCCAGATTTCTAGCCTAGTCTATTAACACAATATCCCATACTTCTAGTGTAGTATACTAAGCTATTAGCCTGGATCTCTAGCCTAGTCTACTAGGCTACTAACATATACTTCTGGACTAATATAATAGCCTACGAGCCTAAACGTCTAGCCAAGTCTATTAGAATAGGCTTCTAGCTTAGCCTAATAGCCAAACCCTCTAGCAGAGTCTATTACCTTCCAGACTAATATACCAGCCTACTAGCCGAGACTTGCAACCTAGTCTACTAGCTTAGACTGGTATCCTAGTCTACTAGCCTATATTTTAGCTTAGTCTACTAGCGTACTAGCCTCGACTTCTGCCCATGACTTCTAGTCTAACAGCCAGATGGTAAGCCTAGTCTACTAGCCTATTAGCGTGTACCTCTAACCTAGTCTACTAGCTTAGCCTTCTAGGCTAATCTACAAGACTTCTAGGCTGGTCTACCAGCCTAGACATTTAGTCTAGATTATATCAATCTAGATATCTTGCCAAGCCTACTAGCCTACTAGTCTACACTTCTACCCTAATATGTCATATCTCTTGCCTAGTCTACTGGCCTATAGCATAAACATTTAGCCTTGTCTATTAGCCTACTATCCTAGAAGTAGACTAGACATCTAGCGTAGTCTACTATCCTGCTAGTATGGACTTCTAGACGTATCTATTCGCCTACTAGCCTAGAATTCTAGCCTAGTCTACTAACATAGACATCTAGCATAACCTACTAGCCTAGATTTCTATCTTAATCTACTAATATACTAGCCTACATTTCTAGTGCAGACCTCTAGCCTAATAGCCCATATTTCTAGCCTAGTCTACTAGCGTACTAACCTAAATGCTTAGACAAGCCTACTAGTTTAGCCTTCCATGCTAATCTACTAGACTTCAAGTCTGGTCTACTAGACTAACTTCTCGTCTAAACCTCTATTAGACTAAACCTCTAGCCCAGTCTACTAACCCATTAGCATAGACTTCTTTGAACCTAGTCGACTAGCAGCCTACTTGCCTAGACTCCTAGCCTAGTATTCTAGCCTAATGACTCAGGCTTCTAGTATAGCATACTAAGCTACTAGCCTCGAATTTTTAGCCTAGTCTACTAGCATACTAACATCTATTTCTAGACTAATATAATAGCCTACTAGACTAAACGTCTAGCATAGTCTACTAGCATAGACTTCTAGCCTAGCCTAATAGCTCGGCCTTCTAGAATAGTCAACTAACCTACTTTCTTAGACTTAGCCTACTCTACTAGCCTATTAGCATAGACTTCTAGACTATTATACTAGCCTACTAGCCTAGACTTCCAGTCTAGCCCACTAGTTTAGATTGGTAACCTAGTCTATATGTCTAAGCTAGTCATCTATCACACTAGCCTAAACTTCTACCCGTGACTTCTAGTCTAATAGCCAGATATCTAGCCTAGTCTACTAGCCTATACTTCTAGCATCGTCTACTAGCTTAGCCTTCTGAACTAATCTACTAGACTTCTAGAATTCTAGCCTAGTCTACTAGCCTACCAGCCTAGACATTTAGTCTAGATTATAACCTAGTCCACTAGCCTACGAGACTAGACTTCTAGGCTAGTCTATTAGCAGAACACTCCAGACTCCTAGCCTAGTCTATTAGCATAGACTTCTAGCCTAGTCTATTAGCCTAATACCCTAGACTTCTAGCCTACTCTACTGGCCTAGACCTCCGCCTATGCCCCTAACCTAGTCTACCGATCATAAACTTCTAGCCGAGTGTCTAGACCTCTAGCCGTCTAGCCTAGACGTATTGCCTGGACTTCTAGCATGGTCTACTAGCCTACTAGCCTAGATTTCTAGCCTAGATTTCTAGCCTAGTTTAAAAGCCTACTAGCTTAGAATTCAGCCTCGTCAACTAGTCTCGTCTACTATTCTTCCAGCCTAGTTTTCTCGCCTACAAGCTTAAACTTATAGGCTAGCCCACTAGCCTACTAGCATAGATTTCTAGCCTGGTTTTCTAGCCTAGTCTATCATAATTCTAGTCTCGTCTTCTGTCATACTGCTTAGAATTCTACCCTAGCCTACTTGCCTACTAGCATAGATTTCTAGCCTAGCCTTCTAGACTAGTCTACTAGCTTAGTAGCTCTGTCTTTTGCCTAGTTTAATATGCGTCTGGCGTCGTCATCAAGCCTGCTACTTAGACTTCTAGCTTATTCTACTAGCCTACAAGGGCAGAGTTCTAACCTAATCTACTAGCCAACATATTAGCCTAGACTTCTATTCTAGACTTATGGTCTAGTCTACTAACCTACTAGCCTATACATCTACTCTGGTCTTCTAGACTTCTAGTCTAGTCTACTAGGCAATAATTCTACCCTATACGGCTAGCACACTCGAGTAGCCTAAAAGACTAGACTTCTCTAGTCTACAAGCCTACTAGCCTAGACTTCTAACATAATCAATTAAGCTATACTTCTAGCCTAGCCTGGGATAGGCAAATTTACTAGCCTGACCACTGGCCTCGCTTACTAGCCTGCCTACTGGCATACTAGCCGCTCTAACCGCCTAGCCTACTAGCCTGCCAACTGACCAATCCTACTAGCCTGCCTACTTGCCTAGCCTACTAGCTTTCCTACCGGCCAATCCTACTAGCCTGACTGATGCATTAGCCTACTAGCTTGCCAACTATTCCAGCCTAACGGCCTGCCCTAGCCAAATCTAAAAGCCTAGCCAACATATGATCCTAACTGATAGGCCTAGTATAGCCTATTATCCTAGCATACTAGCCTAAAGTACACATATAGTCTACCTTATTATCATTATCATTATCATACTAGACTAGCATACTATGCAAGTGTAGCATATGAGGCTAGTTATCCCCACATTAAAAATTTTTTTTTAGAGATTGTGCCGTCCCGCCTGTGTGTATGTGGGTGTCTGTGTCTGTCTCGCAGAGACTCTCACAGGTTGCCCTACCAATATGTAGTAGTTGGGGATATCCGCGGGAAGGGTAAAAAAGTCAAGTTGATTGTAATGCAAATTCTCCAAAAAATGTAATTTGATATTTGATTTACCCATATGATTCAACAGGACATTTACATTTGGCTCCACCCCTTTGAGGCAGGGCTCAAAAGGTGAAATATTACTGTGAAGAAGTTGACTGCAACGCTACTCCTCAAATGCTGTTGGAGGGAATTCAACAAAATTCGGTATTGTGTTACCCATATATATATATATATATATATATATATATATATATATATATATATATATATATATATATATATATATATATATATATATATATATATATATATATATATATATATATATATATATATATATATCTATATATGATTGTGGAGTGCAAGCGTACATTTAAAACTTGAGGCATCACCAGGGAGGAGGCGTGGTCAAAAGGCGCCAAAAATGACTGATTACAATGCAACTCGTCTACCAGGCCAACCCTTTGATGGAAGTCAACCAAGTTTAGAGTGCAAGAAGACATTTAAATTTGATATCGGGTCTCCTTCTAAAACCGTTGGATGGAATTCAAATTTGGTATGTGTTGCAATTTACACGTGACTATTGAAACATAGTGGATTTCTACCATAGTTCTTGCTACACGGTCGATTTCTGCACTGTCTATTGCTACCAGTGCGATTCTTTTCCGGTCTATTAGTACCTGGCATATTGCTACCCTGTCTGCTGCTACCCTGCCTCTTTCCACAATGTCTATTGCTACCATGCATATTGCTACCCAACATATTGCTACACGACATATTGCTACCCATCGTATTGCTACCCGGCCTATTAGTACCCGACCTACTGATACAAAGCCTATTGCTACCCGAGATATTGCCACTCGTCCTATTGCTACCCGACCTATTGCTACCAGACCTATTGCTACCCGACATATTGTTACACTACATATTGCTACCCAACATATTACTACCCGACCTATTGAAACCCGACCTATTGCTACAAAGCCTATTGCTACCCGACCTATCGCTACCCGACCTGTTGCTATCTGGCCTATTGCTACCCAACCTATTTCTACCGGACCTATTGCTACCCGGCCTATTGCTACCCAACCTATTGCTACCCGGCCTATTGCTACCAGAACTATTGCTACCCGACCAATTGCTACCCGACATATTGCTATACGACAAATTACTACCAGGCCTATTGCTACTCGACCTATTGCTACCAGACCTATTGCTACCAGGCCTATTGATATCAGACATATTGCTACCCGACCTAATGCTACCGAATATTGTTACCATGCCTACTCCTAGCGGTTTTTGCTATCCAGGCTATTAAGACCAAACCTATTGATTGCGTCCAGGTTTGAAATTTCTGCTCAAATGTCTGAAATACCTTTGTGGATTCGTGATCGGAAAAGTCATGGCCCACAAAACAGCAGGTTATTCTATGTATTCAGGGTGTTTAATTTCATAAACTCAAAGCATACTAAATCTTAGACGTCTATGCTTCACATTTAATAGCTTGAACTTATAAGTTACAATCTATTAACTATCAATAGGACGCACACGACGTTGTAATATTACTTCACAGCTAATAACGATGTACCTTGCAATTAATATATTTTATATATACAGGCCTAAGCTTTTATCCTTCTATTGAAAATATACGATGACTAGATATAGAACATGGGAATTAGAGATTGCAGATACTCGCCTTTCCGCTTTTTGTCACATTGTGAAAGGTTTCCGGATTTTTTTTACAGACAGACAGACAGACAGCATGACAGACAGACAGACAGACAGACAGACAGACAGACAGACAGCATGACAGACAGACAGACAGACATACAGACAGACAGGCAGGCAGGCAGGCAGGCAGGCAGGCAGGCAGGCAGGCAGGCAGGCAGCGATGCAGGCGGGCAGGCAGGCATGCATCTGTGCATGTAGGCAGCCAGGCATCCTGGCAAGCAGCCAGGTAGGCAACCAGCCAGCCAGACAGACTGACAGACAGACAGACAGACAGACAGACAGATGAGTGTAATGACGGGAATTGGCATGGTCTACCAGGTTAGCGCAGCACTCCACATGCGCTACAATGCGTGTTCTTGCCATTACGTTCCGAGTGAGTTCACATTTATCCTCCAAAAAGCGCATGGTATTGATAGCTACCATCAGATCAGCGGCGGGGTTTGCGAGTGACAGCTAGAGGTACAATTAAGCTCTAGATGCCGTAAACTTATTTATTATGCAGTTTCCTAAGAATGAAAATTGTTATGTAACTTAGTGTCACTTTCTCAAACTGCGTGGGAAATTTCAATAATTTTAAAATAATCTAATTATATATTAGTTGCAATTTATTGAGCTAAAACAGCAGGACGATACTTTCTATAATATATATTACGTTCTACCAAAAAATTTGGCTACCCTGAAGGAAAGTTATTTTGTGAACTTCAGCTGTACTATCCGCGTACGATTAAGGAAGACACGACTGACCGATTAAGGTAAGTGCTGATTACAAAATGTATATCTTGAAATTATTAATCATTTAACAGTTGAACGCTAGAGAGACACATTCTTTATGATGCAAAGTAGTATGTTGAATATTTTGAAACTAATTCAACTGAGAGACAGCGACAGCTTCCAGTCGAATTTAGTTTCAGACAGTTGCCGAACATTCCTCGCCCTTCTCTAGCTAAGCTCCACCTACGTTTCGCTCGTGCTGACTATCAATTTCCAGAAAAGGTAAGTTGTTAAATATTTTGAAACTAATTTGACTGCGTGTTGTTGCTGCCTACGGCAGCAGCAGCGCCCAGTCCAATTAGTTTCAAAATAGTAAACAGCATGTTTTATTAAATAGTAAAGAATGGCATACAATTCGTAGAACACAGCTTAGTCTGTCATCAATTAAGCGTTCGTCACAAACTTATTTACTTCATTCATGACGTAATTGATTAAGACGTAAGAGTACACGTCGCGTAGTTGATTATGACGTCAAATGATTAACTGAGAAATTGGAATCTTCCATTAACCCTTTCACCGATGAATGGCTCATATCTCATTTTCAAAATAACCATACAGGAAAAGCAGTTGATATTTTGAAATTAAGCAATGGCTTCCAGTCAAATTCATTTCAAAATATTCAGCAGAATAAGTTTTATATCGTAAAGAAATTGCTTTTTCAGGGATTCATCTGTGAAAGGGTTAAACAACTTTCCTATATACTTGGCTTAAAAATGAAATAGGGTTCAGTATTCTCATTCCGTGTTAAACTGATCTATTAGCTGCTTTTTGTGGGATGGAAGATGGTACCGTATAAGGAACGGGGAAATGGTGTTCAGATAAACCCAGTACTGCACACGCCAATGGCATCCATATACCATACCATGCTTAACTTGCATATTGATGCCAGAACTGTAACTGGTTGTTGTACGCTTCTTAATGTAGCCATTACATTTTACTACCAAATTTCCATCATTCATTCATGCGTTCTCTAACGTGACAAATATTTAGAACTTTGTTTGGATAATTTTCCCAACAGCCGATTTTAGAATAGTAATTGCTTAAACAAGATAGGATTCGTTGTTTCTTTTTGCTAGTTTAAGAGGTAACTTAAGGACGTGTTCTCGCTAGAGACTTAACCGGCGTAACGCAATACTGACGCATGCGTTATTCCCGATTAACTCTCCAGCGAGAACACTGCTTAAATTAACCTACATAGTACACAAATTAGTTAAACATATCGGTTTGCATTCACGCTGCCGGAAGAAAGTCCCGGACTACCTGGTGGAGAGCGAGATAAAATGCTGACGCTACCTAGCAATCAGTGAGAGAAAATGCTGACGGTATCGCTAGCCTACCTGGCAAATTTTGAGGGAATATGCGTTCGCATAGGGAAGCTAAAGCGATATATCGGAAGACAAACCGCCGATTTTGTGGAATTAAATTTCGAAATAAATGACGTATTTATTCCGGTACAAGAGCCAGTCCAATGAGAACTGTAGCCGATATACCTGGTATTTACCGAAACAGTGCCTGTATGAGAACACGGCCAGAATCATAGCTGACTAAAACGTTAACTTGTTGTCAATACGGGAAAGTTCCGTTCTCAGAATAACACTTGGATCACTATTATATGGTTATATAACTCACCAATAATAATAAATACAAATTAATAGAAAACGCCCATTCGCGAATCAACAATAAATCAATCCAGTCAATCGATCAAGCATATGACGTCATAGTCAACTACGTCGCGTGTAGGCTGACGCCATGATCAATTACATAATGAATGGCGTAATTAAGTTCGTCAAGTTGTACAAAGTGTGTCTTTACTATTTAATAAAACATTCTGTTGAATATTTTGAAGCAAATTTGACTGGGCGATGTTGCTCCCATAGACAGCAACAGCACCCAGTCAAATTAGCTTCAAAATATTCAACAGTTTACCTGTATAGTTTTCTGGAAATTGATATTCAGGGAGATCATGGTTCGATCGATGCTAACATGGACAACGCGTGGATAGAGTATAGCTAGAGATAGGGTGGGAGGGGGCGGATTGTCAGGGCCATAGCTAAAACGGGACTCGTCCATTTCTCCCGTATTATTAGTTGTTTTGTCATCAAAGGCATATACGACTCGTACACTTTGAAACCTGATGGACCTTTTTGACTTTCGTGACGGTCCTACTTGATTGTGATGTCAGCTAACAACTGACGTATTTTATTTATGTCGTCAGTTACTTGAGTGGCAGATCGAGACCCTTTTTTACCATGTCCAAAACACGACAAATAATATAAATAATGCACCCAGAGACCATCTTCAGAATCAGAGGTGTCAATCAACAAGTCCAAGATTAATCACAATCGGTGTTAGCTAGTACAGTATACCACCCGCTCATACCCAACGCGTATTGCTCTCTGATATACTAAACATATATGTCTACACTTACTCACCCACCCACCCCCAACACCCCCCCCCCAACGACCCATTTGAACCCTGAATTCCTATAAATCAAATGTTCAGTGGGGTTTTTTTTAATTGAATACTTGATACTAATTTAAGGTGAACTTGTTACTGTCACAGACAACAATAGCACCAACTAAAACTACCTTAAAAAATATTCAACAAAATAATTCTTGCATTGACGTTTCCTATTTGGCCGTTATGGGTCATAGTGTTAAAACGACGACCGGAGTTATTGAGTGTAATGGTAAACGACATATGTTTCTCACCGTCTGGGAAAAAAACACATTACCCAAGCAAGAATTGCTTAAAAATCATTCATAAACGCTTCACCAGAGCCATTGTATTTGAATATACACAAGCGTGGACTAGGGTAAACGTACCCGATACCCTTAAATTAATACGCCATCGAGTTGCAGGCATATTATTATAGTAGTATAGTGTGTATTATAGTGTCAGAAAGGAGCTCTATAAACCAGTTATTGAATTCAGCCCACTGACAGCAGACGCCTATACATCTTTCCCAGTTAAACCGACACTGTATTGACCAAGTTATCTTGGACATAAAACCGTCTTAATGGGCATGCAATCAGTCATCTTCCAGGGATATTAACTCTTTCACAGACAAATTCCCTATATCTTAATTCACCTTTCCAGTTTATCCATCGATCATCTGACGTCATATGACGTCATTATTAACTAAGCGACGTGTATGATGACGTCATAATCATTACGTCATGAATAACTCAATCTAGTCTGTCTTTAACGCTTAATAGTCCGATACATCGTACGGATCGTATGTCTTTACCATTTAATAAACATTTTGTTGAATATTTTGGAACTATATAATTTGACTGGTCGCTGTTGCTGCCATAGGCAGCAAATGTGCCCATTCAATTTATTTCCAAAACATTTAAGAGCTTACTTGTATAGTTTTCTGGAAATTGATAGTCAGAGAGTTCAGAGATCGATCGATCCCAACACGGACGAGCGTAACTAGAGGTTGGCAGGGAATAGCTAAAACGCGAACGGTCCATTACACAGCTACCATTCAGGGAAACGGTTGGATATTTTGAGATTAATGTAATTGGAAGCCAGTGCTACCCAAGCCAGCAATGGTTTCCAGTCATATTAATCTCAAAATATTTAACAGAGTATTTTGTACTTCGTATAGAGTTTATTGTAGCATGGATTTCTTGCAATGGTTAATAGTAATAACTTTTGGCAAGGGACGGGTGGCGGGGATTGTTTCAAAAGATATAACACCTGTATTTGATCCATGGTATTTTATCCCCTCCATACTATCTCTATCTAACTACGCCGAGAGCGCAATGACATTCTGCGCCACTTTAACGAACGCTTAAAAGATCTTGCTATTCAACAAGCAGACTCCCTAGCAGATGAAATCACAGCCATGGATGATTGTCACAAAATGGGTCGGGCAGCCCGAGCCCCGAGAGTTACTGACTACACACCACCACTCACTGTACACAACTCTGAAGAACACTTTATGGGGACTGACCAGGGGAAAGCCGAGGCGAATCGAGAACGGTTCAAGGAACAGTTCAGTGACCACGACGATGAGCCCTTGCACCGGTTCTCAGGAGACGCCAGGCCATTACCAACACCAATTAAAACAGCAGAAGTTGAGAAGGCACTTAAAGCCCTGAAAAAATGGACTGAGAGTACAAGTCATGACAGTGAAGTCTGTAGAGTTTGAGACATCAATCCGCTCCCCACAGGCAAATGGTCTCCGATGCTTTTCACCTGTTACCTTGCTGCTGCGTTGAAATCCGTGCGGGAAAGTTTCACAAGACCAAACCACAGTGTCAATATTGGGTATGCCGCTAGACGTGGAATATGCCGACGATGTGGACTTCATAGACGAGGAAAAGAAACCCCTTGACGAACTTCTCCCAATAGCTGCAAGCGAACTAAAAATTGAGAATCTCTTTATGAATGAATCCAAAACAGAGTTCAACCCACGTATACCTATCTACAAAGCATCAAACTAAAGAAAATGATTATCCACTTGGTGGCGAACCATGGAGGAAAAGTAAAATCCTAGGCTCACTACTTTGCAGTACTGCTGACATTGCTGCACGCTGCGTCATGGGGAACATAGGTTTCCAGTCCTTCTAGAAGCTATGGATTCGTAGATCAAAGATGTCCTTGATAAAAAGGCTACGTTTACAAATGCAACATGTGTGTCCTTGATGCTGCATAACTGTAACAGCTGGCCAGCTCCAAAGGCAGCTCTAGAAAACTCGATGTCTGTCACCGCAAACACCTACGCACTATCACTGGACACTGATGGCCAAACTTCATAATTTCCAACAATGCACTATACAAGATGCGTAATATGTCGCCGCTGTTTGTAAAAATCGCGCAGCAAAAATGGTCCATGTTTGGCCATGTGCTAAGAATGGCAGAAGAGACACCAGCACAGGGAGCCTTGGAATTCGCCCTACTATAGGAGCCAGCAAATACTGGCAAAGCTAGGAGATGACGTCATTGCATAAATCTGCTACGTGTGCTACGAGGTGAGCTCAAGAAAACAGGACTCGGTACACTCAAGCAGTGGTGTAGTGCTGCCGGGACGCACCGGAACGCCGTCCCCCCTGCTCTTACATGTCAAAACTAGCGTTTTTAATTGGAACGTATTTGGCAAGGGTCGAATTGGGCCGAAAGAAACGAACGACAACTCTCAACTCCCATTATGTCATTTACGCGATGTTTGTTTCGGTTAGTAGTGGCGATAGTACACATGTTCTAGGCTAGTAACCCTGTATTGTTCTCAGTTCTGTGTGAAACATAGCTAATGAGTAATAGTTGTTGCTTATTTTGAGTCGGCATTCTATAGTCTTAAAATATTTTTGTTCTCGCTACTTATAGTCAGTGTGTAAGACGTATTGACATTGTCACAATTGAACTGTTGCTCTAGAGCTACGCTTGGTCTAATTGGAGCATAATTGCACAATGGCTACTACAAAACAAAAGAGCATAACCTCCTTTTTGCGTAGAGAAAATGACGATAGTAGCATTAGTAGGGAAACAACTGAAGTATCAAATGCTGTCAAATTGAGTGACCAAACAGATAATGTAGTGGTGAACTCCAGTACTCTAGCTACCAGGGAATCCCAATTAACAACACAGTCTGATTGTGCAGGTACTGCAGAGCTCAATACAGTGACGTGCTATCCATGTGCAGATGTATGGACTGAGGACATGTGGAAAAGTAAACAGCAGATATATCCGTGAATAGATGGCAATGGTGGAAAACTTGGATGTAAAGTGTGTGCAGATATTGGTAATTCGCCACTTTTCCCATCCAAAGGATTAAAACTATCAAACGAATGGCGTACATATCAAGTATCATACAGTGGAGCAAACCGGGCAGCACGTTTAACATCTCTTAGAAAGAAAATTCTAGAACACAAGCAGTCCAAATCTCATATTGCTGCACAACAGGTCACTGAAAAAGCAGGTGAAATGACTCTGGAAAAAATGTGTGATAATCTGAATGCGGGTCATCTAAAAACAACGTGTGCAATATTCCGTTCTGCATACTATTTGGCACAAAACGACAGGCCTTACTCCGATCATTTTGGCTTGCTGGAACTTCAAAATGAAAATGGTATTGACACTGGAATTGGGTTGCATTCTCGCTACAGTGCTACAAACATTATTGATCACATAACTAGCGAGATGAGGACAAAAATTTGCCAGCACATCAAAACCATAGTTGGAAAAATGTCAATACTTATTGACGAATCTACAAGCTTAAGTAGCAAAACAGCTCTAGTAGTATACCTAAAATGTGAAAGTGATAAAAACAATGATCCACATTTCATGTTTTTAGATCTAATTGAACTTCCAGATCAAATGGCTCACACAATAGTTAAGTATCTTCTTGAATGTCTCACAAAGTATGGATTTAATAACTCATACCTCAAAGAACATCTTGTAGCATTTGCTACTGACGGGGCCAGTGTTATGATGGGCACCAAATCGGGTGTAGCTATTAGACTTTTAGAGGAGTACCCAGATATTATAATTTGGCATAGCCTAGCACATAGATTAGAACTAGCAGTGGGTGATTCGGTGGCAGAGGTTAGTGGTGTGAATCATTTCCGATCATTCATGGACAAACTGCACTCACTGTATAGCAGATCACCACTTAATCAGAGGCAGCTGAGAGAATGCGCTGCTGAATTAGAGGAACAAGTTTCCAAAATTGGTCGCATTTTAAGCACGAGATTGGTAGCAAGTTCATTTCGAACGGTGTCCGCTGTGTGGCGCAACTATGAAGCACTATGTGCTCATTTTGAAATCGCAATGAATGATGAAACAAGGTCCACATCAGACAGAAAAACCTACGATGGTATGCTAAAGAGAATTTCTTCAGAGCAGTTTCTCTTAGATTTAGGATTGATGTATGACACATTACATGAACTTGGTATGCTGTCAGAATGTTTGAAGAAACGCTCTACAACAATCGGGTATGCAGACAAACTGATCAATCGCACTATACGTTTTTTGCAAGAACTGAAACAGCGACCTGGTACAAAAACTCTTGAGGCAAAAGTAGCAATCACAAAGAAAAAGTTTGGAACTGTTTCCTTAAGAAGCAATAATAAGTTTGTCAGTGTTAATTATCAGCAG
The DNA here is from genome assembly GCA_034401795.1 of Chaetoderma sp. LZ-2023a. Classification (NCBI taxonomy): domain Eukaryota; kingdom Metazoa; phylum Mollusca; class Caudofoveata; order Chaetodermatida; family Chaetodermatidae; genus Chaetoderma; species Chaetoderma sp. LZ-2023a. Next base: position 125,835,197 of record CM067369.1, read on the forward strand.
TTTCTTACCAGTCTCATCAATAGTTTAGAAAATAGATTATTCACCACACAGTCATTGAAAGGGTCTCGCTTATCTGCCGATGGTCAGGCCCGTTATACATCTCTGATCGGTCACTTACGTGTTCTTGATAAAGACTTTTGGCCAACTGAAATGTCACCAGGTTATGGCGAAGTAGCAATATCTGCACTCTGTAAGCGATTTAAATTGTCATCTGTATCGATCAAAATCAATTCATTCAGAGACTACGTGGAGGCAGAGGGTCAACGCATTCCACATGAGTTACGTCCGTTAATTAACTGCACACATGTAATTCCGTGTAGCACTGCAGAATGCGAGCGAGGATTCAGCCATATGAACTTAATTATTACACCAACCCGCTCTAGAATTCTCATAAACCGAGTATCAGCCCTTATGTTTGTCAAACTACATGGACCTCTCCTTACCCAGTGGGATCCAATGCCATATGTCACAACCTGGCTACGATGTCACAGATCAGCAGAGGACCCGAGGACAAGATCAGCGTCTTCCAGTAGCAAAACTGTTCCAGACCCATTGTGGAAATTATTGTGATGCATTTGCTGGACGCCAATAGGCCTTACATTACGTTTAATTAAAATTCAATGTTGCTTAAAAGGCATGTGTTATTTTCAAATGGTTAAAAGATCCAGGTGGCATGTGTATTCATTCCCAACTCTCAAGACCAAGAGTCAGAGGGCATATCTTGAATTTTTGGACTTAAGAATGCACCTTTAGTTTGAGGTAGAATCTTCTAATTTATGATAAACGAGAAGAATTTCACATCAAATTCAAGGGCCACTCATAAGCCCCAAAATGCAGGATATGCATTCTGAGGCCATCTAGATTTCATAATTTTCCCCCCTTTTGGTACATTCTCCTCTGCTATAAATTTGACACTACACCACTGCACTCAAGTCAAGAATGGACCTGAGGAAGCTAAGGATTTCGGCTGAAGACATGACACAGTGGGAAAAAGCGAAGAAGGACTGATTGCAACTGTAGGATGTTTCTACTACTGCAGCCGCAGAATACAGTAATCATACATGGGCCTACATACTATATGCAGTGTTAATATGCATAGACAGCTCCACTCCACCACCCCCGCCCCATCCGGCCCACCCCTTCCTCGCACACATTCACGCACACACGCACGCACGCACTCACGCACGAATGCACACACTCACGCATGCACGCACAATCTGCATTACTGAGTATTTCTTATAATTAACATACATGTTGCTTGAAGATATATATTGTGATTAATTAGTACGCACGCACGAACACGCGCACGCACGTACGAACGGACTCGTTCCTCGCGCACTCCCTCACTCACTCACTCACTCACGCACAATCTGCATTACTGAGTATTCCATAAAATTAACATACATGCTGCTTGAAGATATGTATTGTGATCAATTATTAACACAGCTATTACCAGATTCAATTGCGTAGCCCATGCAGAAGTAACATGTATTTCCGCCGTAGGAAGTAGTACAGTGATTCGTAACACACATTTCTATAGATTTGCGTGGCAAGCATATGATTCCTCTACCCCAAAAGGCAATGACGTCCCGCAAATGTAGACCAGGTACTTAGTGAACTGGAACTGAAATAAACAATGGGTTTTTTAAGTTCCACATAGCAATGGAACTCTCCAGTATACCCATCAAGCATATGACATCATAATCAACTACGGGATGTGTAGGCTGACTTTAATTGATGACTGAGTAAGCGTTGTCGTAGGAATTGTGTGTTTTTACTATTTAACAAAGATGCTGCTGAACATTTCGAAACAAATTTGACTGGGCGCCGTTGCTGCCATAAAAATTAGTTTCAAAATATTCAACAGCTTACCTGTATAGTTTTCTAGAAATTGATAGTCAGGCTGTCACTCATGCAACTCAGGAATCGGTCAATCCCAACATGGAGAAGAATTGGCGGAGCTTCGTTAGCGATGAACTGGGCGTAGCCAAAACAGGAAAGGTCCATTTCATGCGGATACATCACGTTTGTCTGACTCGCAGCGGTGTTGTTCCGTTAATGCGAAACCCGAAGTCTGCGCAATTCTATTTACGATTGCCTTGTGATGATAAACCCACTAACTGTATAAGAAGATATAGATTAAAACGGCTACTGTTAGAAGATGTGGATCCTTAACACCGTAGTTTTATAAGAACCGGGTCCGTCTTAAATAACACCCTCGCCCCCCCCCCCCCCCCCCCCCGACACCCCACACCCACCCACCCCACCCCACCCCACCCCATCCTCTAGCTAAGCTCCACCCAAACTTCGCGGTGTTGGGATTGATCAATTTCCAGAAAACAATACAGCTAAGTTGTTAAATATTTGTTAACTTAATCTGAGTGGGTGCTGTTGCTACAAATTAGTTTCAAAATATTCAACAGCAAATATTAAAGACATACAATTTGTATAACAACGATTAGTCCGTCATCAATTAAACGTTCGTGACGAACTTATCTACGTCATTCATATGCCATTGACTATGACGTTAGCATACACGTCACGTAGTTGATTATGACGTCATATGATGGATGGATAAACTGGAAAGCTGGGAAATGTATATATGTTGTATGATTGCCCACAGCTTTCAACACGTTGAATTCGAAAACCCGTATTCGAAAACTTATGTACAATTTAATAAATATTATGTTGAATATTTTGTAACTAATTTTATTGGGAGTTGTTGCCGCCCGTGGTAGAACCAGGTTCCTGTCAAATTAGTTTCAAAATATCCAACAACGTATTAGTATAATTATCTTGAAATAGAGATTCTCGGTGTTCAGGCGTCAAACAGTTACTCCCTTTAATCTTATAAACCAGAAGCAACAAATATTTACCAACGTCGGATATATGTTCTCGAGTTTAAAAGAAATAATCTTCCTGGAAAGCATTGCCATGTAAAAAAAACAGCTACGCAGTAAATAATATTCAATAAATTCGACAACGTTCTTTTACCATAGTTACATCGAAACAAAGATTTAGGAATGCGATTAAGAAGGTCCCATCATGAGTGGCATGTGGAAATAATTGGATACTATTCAGTAAAAAAATATCTGGAAACACATCATTGCACTCGATCTGTTCAGGACTCTATCGTAGTGGTAAATATTAAACTTCCTTGCATCGCTTCAGCTATATAAACTTTTTATAACCCTCACCCCGTAAGGGGAAGAGGTTATAACGAGTCTGCCTGCCTGCCTGCCTGCCTGCCTGCCTATCTGCCTGTCTGTCTGTCTGTTTGTCTGTCTGTCTGTCTGTCGGTCTGTCGGTCGGTCGGTCGGGTGGTCGGCCGGCCGGCCTGCCTGCGTGCATGAGTACATACGTGCGTGCGTGCAAGATGCATGCGTGCGCGCGTGCGTGTGCCCGGAGCTGTATCTCGAAAACAAACACAACGAAGGAATTTGTTGTGCAAGAAGATTCCCAGATCTTGGCTTCGATACGCCTAAAAGAAACCGGATCTTGATCGGATCAAATTCTGGATGTATGGATATCACGGAAATTACTGGCCCAATCTGACTCAAATGTTAACACATGAATGTGTGTGACCATACGTTAGGAGTCCAAACTTTGTACGCAATTAGAAATTTTTTTAGGAAAATCAAAAAAATACGAAAGAATCTGACAAGTCCGTTTTACAATATGACAGAAACGAGGTCTGCAATCTCTGATTTCTCTAGTCTATTGATAGTATGTTTAAACAGTATCAGGAATCGTAGGTATATGATGGCAACAACAACTCCCAGTCAAAATATAAACAGAATGTTTCTTAAATTGTAAATCCTTCAAAGACATACAATTCGTGCACTTGACGGCTTTTCGAGCGTCAATTATGATTGTGACATCAGCTACCTCGAGATGTAATGGAGGCATTCTGGTTTGGCTGTGCCCCGCCCATCTCTAGCTAAGCTTCACCCACACCTCGCTCGTGTTGGGATCCATCGATTCCTGAATTCCCCGACTATCTATTTCCAGAAAACTATACGGATAAGCTGCTGAATATTTTGAAACTAATTTGACTGGGTACTATTTTTGTTTATTAAATAGTAAAGACATACAATTCGTACACAGACGCTTGGTCCGTCATCAATTACGGGATCGTGGCGATCTTAAACATCATTCATGACGTAATTGATTATGACGTCATCCTACACATGGCGTATTTGATTATGACGCCATATGATTGATGGATAAACTGGAAAGATCCATTAGGCCTAAAGGTCCGCATTTACTTCGAGAAACGCAGAAAGTGTCAAATTGGAGAACCGCCACATCTTATGTAGACGCTTCTCCTTAAAAAAAGTCCTGCAACGAGCCTGCTTCATGTTATACAAAAATAAACTCGCTACGTGATATAAAGGATGCAACGCCTAGATGCGGGGGTTAACATTCTTCGATAATGACGTAATCTGAGAGGAGTGGGTACCTTGATATTGATTCTACGTACATCGCTCATTCGTGTATGGCGAGATCTCCTTCGATACGAGATCGAGAAAAGAAACTCGTTAGTAATGAGTGGCCATTAGCGTAGTAATTTTCGCCAGAATTTGATTTAAAAGATAATTGAATCTTGAAAGGGCATACCAAACAATACGCTAGGCCTATATACATACCAGACAATATTATTTCATCGAAAACGTGATAATATAAAGCTCATAATTTTCCATATGAAAACAGTTAACAGAAAAATAGTAGCACTTAATTCGCAAATTTCGAATCGGTAGCCACAAAATGAGTACGTTGCGTAGACGATATCGCCTGAACCGCTGGACGGATCGATTTGATTTTAATGTCTGTATCAAGCTAGTGATACAGGGAGTACAATGATATCAAAATCAACACGATTCAAAGTGGCGCGTTTACAGTTCCAAGGCATAATTTATCTGGTATCGCATCTCAATTTTCTACACATATTTTGGCAGTTGCTATACATTCTGTAACACGTATAGCTATATTTGCTATGCAAGACGTGCATGTGATTGCAATTTATCATTGATTTTATTAAGAAGTTTTATCATTAACCCTTTCCACAACAAATCACTGAAAAAGTAAATTCTTTACAGTGTATATCATATTCTGTTGACTATTTTGAAATTAATATCACTGGAAGCTATTGCTGCCTTAGGCAGCAATGGCTTCCAGTCATATTAATTACAAAATATTCAACAGCTTTCCGATTTGTTTGCTCTGAGATTGAGATACCAGGAATGTATCGATGAAAGGTTTAATCCGCTTCCGGTTACTTACAGATCACACAGATTTATAGTACCTTCAGTAAATGTGTTCTAGGTTGAGATATAGGGAATTTATCGGTGAAAGAGTTAATTGCTATACATTTTTGCAGACAACTATACAATTTATAATTTGCATAGCAATAAATGCTATGCAAATATCAAATTCTAAATTATCACTACGGAGATAGACTGGGTCCAGAACTGTTTGGTCTCCGAGACTTGAGTCTGTGTAACAGTCTAGTCGTTATGGTGACGTGACAACATGGCCGGTCATTAGTTAGAGGGAGGGGTGGGAATATTCTCAGCATTGAACCCACGGTTCTATTTTTAGATTGGCACATCATTATGCTATTGAAAGTTTAAGCAATGGCGGCATCCGATCTGCCACTCAAGTATCTGACGTCATAATCAAATACATCAAATGTTAGCCGACGTCACAATCGAAATGGCATATATAGCTCTATCATGAAAATCGAAATGTCTGTCACGAAATTTACCAATATACTAATTATCAAAATAACAACACAAGTAATATGGTAAATATTTTTGAAAGTATCTTTACCTAAGTTTGAGCAACAACAGCTCCCAGCAGAAATAGTTTCAAAATGTTGGGTATGATAATTAATACGTAGCCTAATAAAGAATATGTTCTATCGTCACCTACACATCACGCCCCAGATAACGCAGCGTACTGGGCCGATGTTAGGCCAATATCGTGTGGCTACTTTCAGTATTTTGTTAGTATCGGGCCGGTATCGGCCCAGCATTGGCCCAGTAAGCTGCGTTATCTGGGGCGCACTATCGCTTGAGGAGACAAAATTGCGACGACAACAGTTGGATATTAACGCGATGGTATTTAAAACGCAAATAATTCACCTTTCCAGTTTCTCCATCCATCATATGACGTCATATAGTGACGTGTATATTGACGTCATAATCATGATTCAAAATAGTCCGTCTTTAACGCGTAATAGTCCGATACGTTGTACGAATTGTATGTCTTTGATATTTAATAAACATAGGCAGCAACAGCACCCTGTCCAATTAGTTTCAAAATATTCAACAGCTTGTCTATCCCAACACGAGCATTGTGTGGGTGGAGCTTAGATAGTAATGGGCGGGGCGTAGCTATAACTGGGAAAGTCCATTATGATATTGATAGATAGCAATGTGCTTTCTGATAGAAGTAATATTCTGTTGAATATTGTCACGCTATTTTGACCAGAAGATTTTGCTTTGGGCAACAACAGCTCCCAGTCAAAATAGTCAAACAGAATACACCAAAATATATCTTAAATCGTATATAATCTATTTCAAATGTATGCCGCCGTACGTGGACGGAAGTAGTCCTTCCGGTTTGGTGTGGAATTTGCCTTTACGCGTACGCCATACCAAGTCAAGATGACTCAGAATAAGTGGTATCACGTAATTCATTTTACGCATCTATACCATTTTGTTACTGTTATCGGTTGAAAGTCTTTAACATCTCGGTTCAGATGTCAGTTGCTGAGACTGCAAAATCAATTACTTTTAAATAGACCATAAAATAATGCCCCGCAACTGCGCACCAGACCACGCCACCTCCTAATTACACCGACCAATCCCTGCATCCAATAGACTATCATCAGTGTAGAACTATGCGGTATGGGGTCAGTCGGTACAATTCTAATGACTTCCCTTAGACGTGTCTTCAAAACTATTAAATATATAGGGGTTTAAGTCACCTACCACACGAGTATAATTATCTATCAGTCACCCGATATGTAGTTCGGTGACTGTTCCGGAAACAGGTGCTAGTTTATACGCTTTCCAAACAAAAAACCCAGAAACATGTTAGTTAATAATAAATGTTCTGTTGAATATTTTGGAAGAGAATTGGATTGGAATACATTGCTGCCTTAGGCAGCAATGCCTTCCAATTCAATTATGTTCCAAAATGTCTAACAGTCCGTTTCATTTTGGTTTGGAAACATAATTAGGCTATTTTACATTGTTGACACAAGACTGGTGTCGAGTTCAATGCGGATTTTTCAACACAACGTGGACGAGTACAATAGCAATCGAATTTAGACTCAACAATGTAAAAGGACCTATTTATTATTCACCTATTACAATAATATTTTTAGCAAATAAATACAAAAATGTGTTTATTTGCATTGCTCTAAATTCATTCTTGCTTACGCTAAGGTAATCCAAAACACACAAAGTGAACCGAGATCTTAGTATTGACGGCTATGAATGGCGAATTCCGCTTTATCCATCAATTATATGACGTCATAATCAATTACTTCATGAATGGTGTAGCTAAGTTCGTCACGAACGCTTAATTGATGTCGGACTTAAACGCTGTTGCAGACTACGAATTAAATGTATTTACTACTTAATAAACATGCTGTTGAATATGTTGAAACTAATTTGACTGGACGATGTTGTTGCCATAGGAAATTAGTTCGTCATATAAACTGCTTAAAGTGCGTTGTATCTGCTTCCAATAGTAAAGTAATGCCGTTTACGCGTCGGCTATCGCGGTTACCGGCCAGAAGTGGTATGGGCTGATGCGTTCCCAAAATACGCTCATGTGGGAAAAGTCTGTTTGACTGGGCGCTGTTGCTGCCTTTCTGGAAATTAAGGTTCAGTAAGTGTAGGTATCTATTGATCCCAATACGGACAAGGCGTGGGCGGAGCTTAGCTAGGTAGGCGGGAGTGGATCCTATTCTGAGACACCCACCAGAACGTTAGATTCCGCATACGATGGAATTTCACGGAAGAATGCAGTAAGCGGGGAAATATAAAAAGTGTATTAATTAATGGATTGTCATTTAAAACTATATAGAAAAACCATTGAACCAATCCTTGTTTATGTCAGTGAAGTGTTAGGCATTGAAAACTGCAATCCTAGAGAAAATAGAAATTATCCTTCCTAAGGTTTCGATTAAATCCAAAACGCAGTACACCATCTTACATGCTTTACGGGGAGGTGGAGGGGTGTGGTGCTGTTAAAATGCTAAAATTACTCATAAAACAACGCATGATTAATTACTGGGTCAAATTAATTACTGGGAAGCAAACCAAAATAGCAGCAAAAATATACGCATATATGCTAAATGACAACAAACAAAACAACTGTAGCTCGCGCGGGTGGGGTGGGGGAGGGGGGGGGGGGGTACGCGCTGGGTCGTTGTATTGCTCCACTCCGTTGCACCGCATGTACATGATGCTCGGGAGGGCTGATTAGCTACGGTTCTCGGGGTTACGGATCCCGTATCGCGACTCTCAAGATGGTACAAAGACCGGCTTCTAGACCGGGTGGAACGAGAACGTTCCAGTGGGACCGTGCGACCATTGCCGCCGAGATTGAACCCACGGTCTTATCCCAACTGTTCGTGTCACCTGTATGTCGGTCCATAAACTAATTTAAAAGTCTGATCATGATGATAATAATTATCAATGAATAACTACACAAACAATGGTACTCGTTTGCTAGTAAGTGAGCAAAATAATACAGTACATAGAACCAAACTGGTGTTCTTTCTACGTGGGCTCGCCGAGGGTACCTCACAGATTCGTAAATCCCGCGAGGCATCGCCGCTTGAATAGTTTAATATAAACCAAGTATAGCCCTAAAACACACAAAATAATATGGTTGCGAGAGGAAAGTGCCTCGCGCGGGCCTCCGTCACAGGAAAATGCCTTCAGGAAAAGAGCTGGCAAAAAGGGCCACTCTTTTGTTTGTGCAGTGGGTCAATCCTAGAGAGACTATAATTAATGTGATGCACGCTGGTTTACGCGAAGGCGGGATGGATGATTTCCGAAGAATTCACAGGTCACCGTCTTATGTAGGTCTAAAGATACTGCATTGATAGTTACCGCTTTATTTATGTGGCCCTTCTGCTAAGTTCTAACCTACAATTTAGTTATTAGATACGCTTCCAAGCTTTGGGCACAAGTGGCAGGGATTCCTACCTATTTTTAGACACATACATCTAAGTGGCGAAGATACCCAGCTTCCCGAAGGTCGCCCCGTATAGCATCTTCCTCAGAAAGACAGCGTGCGTACATGTTACGGAGTGACAGCTCCCGAATCACATGACGATCGGTCACCATAGCACCATAACCACATATAACATCACTAGGAAAATTTGCAGTTCACATAAGCAATTTAGAAAGCACAATAGTATTTATGGCGGTGAGTAAGAGGCAGATATCCATCACTAGTGACCTACCCGTGAGGGCGTGGCGGGTTCTAAGACTGCACCCAGTCAACATACCGAGTTGGATGGAGATCTGCGTTTCGTCCGTCACCCGTGTGTTACAGAACTAACCTTTTACCTGTCATTAGGGTTATGTTCCAGAATGGCCAGAGATGCACTGCCGGCCGGGGTTACATAATATAATATCTTTTCGCAGTGCTTCCTACATTGGCGGGGGTATCTAAACTAACTAGTATCTGAAGATACAGGGGGAGTCCATGCGAAATTGACGCTTTAGTTATCACCGCTCGGAAACCCCAATAGTTTCCCAGAGTCGGATCTTGCCAACGTGTCGATTGGGAGTCCAGACAATTATTAAGCCTTGCGGCTGGAGGAGCGCAGAAAGAGACAATCACTCGATATTAATAAGAGGGCCTAAGGTAATTGGCCAATTTATACAATCTAGCCCGTGTGCGGGGTTACATATCCACGACAGCCGGAAAAGGGCGTACACAATGTGTCTCATACGGAGAGATTGTCCCTAACTTACTTTAAACCTATCCTATCAAGCTAGAATAGCCGGGTTTAGTCGGTCGCATGTCAGGTTCGAGCAATGTGAGCATGATCAGTGACCTCAGCGTAAAATTGATGCTGGGGGAAATAGTGATGCGGATATAGTGTTGCTGTATAGTATTGCCTAGCGTGGCTGCGTCCTATAGCTTTTATATAAACAAAACAGAATAACTAGGATGGCCACTTGTCATATACATAACTAACTCATACAGTGCTAATAGTATATCAGGTCATAGGACCTTACGGTGCGTGTTAGTTGTAAGCACACGGAAATAAGGATAATAGATACAGTATGAAACAGAAAATATAAAAATGCGGTCTTAAGACCGGGAAGATACCCATTGGTCATCAGTACCTATTGCGGAATTAATAAGTAGCACAATACTATTGGTCATCGGTACAGTAAGAGTTCATAAATCATGGGAATTGATGCAATACAGATGGGTAGCGCGAGGTGGCACGATCCCTAAGTTGCTTGGAAGATTTCCGCAGGCGGCTGTTGATGCGGCTCACTCTCAAGACGGTGAAGGAGAACAGTTCTAGAAAGATGTCCACGAGATAGTCAGAATAACTAATACATTAATTTACACAGTAAGTTGTAAAGTGTCAGTCCGGCGACGGTAGTTTGAAAGTTGCCTGTAACATAGAGGGCTACAGTGGTAATTAGATATGCATGTACATAACTGGGTACACTGCGCGATATATCGCATAGCTCTTGCAGTCTCCAACCAGACTGTGGCCTAAAAGTTAATTAAAACACATGACATGCTGCGCGGAAGTTTGATACCACTTTTCGGTGTGGTCCATAAGATCCAGCGAGTTATCCACCAAGAATCACCTTGTCTCTACATCCTGTACAATTGCATCGGGCCCGCAAGGCCAATCTGCAGGGAAGCTCCTCCGCGAGTGTTCCGGAAATAGAGTTCTTGTTTAGTCATTTTGCTGTCGGATGGCCGTCCGAGAGCGTACAAAACTTAATCGTGGATGTTCAAGGATGCTCACCGGCGCAGGAGATCTGAATTCCGAAGGGCACTGCTGCGGTGTATGTACCAGCCAGTAAGCAGTTAGCCCACGTCTAGCACTGCGCTGGTCCAGCAACTTTGCTGTCATGTCGGCTTCCTCGCCGAAGTGCTCTCGATTCTTGATTTTTGGCTCCTTTTATACTACTAGTGACGTCAGAGTCAGGACGCTCCAGCCAATCAGCGGGCGAGCAGTAGCCAATCAGCGTGCAGCTAGAAAGGGTAACGCGGCGATCACGTGATCAGCGCATTCCCCATTCATTTAATACATACACGCGATTACGACGTCAAAGCTATATTTTGAAAATAATTTAAGTGAGCCATTTGGGGATAACTCGGCCATTTCTGGTCCGATTTAAAAAAGGTAAAAAGTTCTGAAATTCTCGTTTCATTCTGGTCCTGATCCGTTCCAAGAACGACGAGAATGAGGTGATTTGAAGAAATCGCCAGTACCAACTTGGTACATTATAAGCATACACACTGTCTCAATACTGACACGTGTTGCCAGGGAAGATCTGACGCTCGCGCATGCGCGCTACGCGTTCTTACGGACTGCCATTTTAACGAAAACCTCGCTCATAGGGCTTTATACACGCGCACTATCCTACCCAGGGGTACGTGCTTGGAATTTACCCGGAGTGGTCGTCCCATACCCGGCCTTGCTGGAACGGCTCGTACCCGTCCGGCCGGTCCGCGCTACAACACACACAGTACAAATGGTTAAACAGTATCAAAACTATACTAGATGAAACGGGTATGGGTTATCTATGGGAAACGCAAATAATACCGCAGGGGATGAACATCAAAAGAATCATAAAACAAAATTTTGAAGACCAATTTAGACAAAACTGGATAGGGAAATGGCAGAATCGTGGAAAGGGAAACATACCTAGAAAATCTCTCAGACAAGATCAGAATCACTCTAACAAAATTCCGAACAGGAAACCATTACCTACCTATCGAAAAATGCCGATGGGGCGCGGGGGGGGGGGGGTCCCAAGGGAACAATGAACCTGCAACTTGTGCAACAAGAATGGCATAGGGGATGACTTTCATTACATCATCGTATGCGATAATTTTTCTACGGAAAGGAGAATCTACTTACCAAGATAATATCAACCTCGCCCAAACTATTTCAAATTTGCTTCTTAATTCTCAACGAAAAATCGAAAATTCCTCACGAAATTATGTGACTTTATTCGAATCATCACTAAACAATTCCAGGCAAGATGAACGATACCACGTAGCAGATTATATGAGTCCACATCCTGATGAAGGTCATAGACTCTGCCTTACTATCTGAATTGCGGCAAATCGGTCTCGCTCCTCGTTCTCTTTCGTTTCTGTTTTCGGTGTTGGAAACGAGGAGAGAAGACACGGGCCGCGACTGCACAATGAACACGCGCACGTACACGGACGCACGCAGACACGCAATGCAGTTACGCGTGCATAGTAACCGGAAACAAAGACAACGACGACGACAACAACAACAACAACAACAACAACAACAACAACAACAACAACAACACCATCATCGTCTCCACAGATGACGAATATGACAACAACGACGACGTCTGTATAATAGCCTTGTGACCTGGGCGTATTAAATAAATAAAATGAAAATGAAAATAATTATGTCAAAGCTGTAGCGAACCATTTAACAATGACAGAACAGAAATGGCAAATTCAGAAGTATTCTGTTTAAAATTTTGAAACTAAGCTGACCGGGAGCAGCTCCGAGTCAAATGAGTTTCAAAATATTCAACAACTTTCTTGTATATTCGTCTTGAATTTGAGACACTGGAATTTCAATATCTAATGGACTTCATAATAAACTACGTGGCGTGTCTACTATTTAATAAACATTCAGTTGAATATTTAAGATTTAGTTCGTTTCATTGCATTATAGGTACACAAATTAAGCCTCTAAAAGTATACAATTTAATCAATTTTATTTTCAAGCATTCTGCTGTGAATGTGCACCTTTAATAGAAGTGGGCTATTCAGTATATACAGAAGAACGTGACATCTGCGTGCCTCGTGAACCGCTAGGTTACAAGCATACATTATGTAATTCACAACAGGTGCCTCTTCGAAGGTCTACTGTTGCGGTGATAGCGATCTTTGTAGATCAGCTAGTTACATAGTCTAGTTAGAGCCAAAAATCATCTGGTTATGCTTATTAGTGCCAGGAGAGGACGAGCTTCTTTGAGACAGGTAGCTGCTCAAATGCTCACCTTTCTTAAGGAACTGCCATGTGTGGCCCTGATTTGAAGTGTTGTGGCGGTTGTCAGCATCTTGTTATTTAGTGTGGTGGGTTGTCTACTCAATGGCGTGGTTGTATAACTCATCTTGTGTCAACTTAACTCTTTAATGATCAAGTTGGTCAAACACAGCCTCTGCAGTGATCTTGAGAAATTTCCATGTGCAGGCTAAGCGAAGAATATTTTTGAAAAGTTACTACTAGAATGACTGGCTCGGTAACCGAGCCAGTCATTCCAATGGTAAATTTTCAAAAATACTCTCCTTGTTCTGCAATTGGGCACTGGCTAAGTAGAAAATTAAATTTTCTTGACCATTACACTTTTGATGAATGTCCATTTGAAGGACAACAGAAATGGGTTTTTTTGTAAATTTTCGTTAGAAATTTGGAAAAATGCTCTTTTTGGCTGCAAAAATCAAAATTTCTTTGAACAATATTGGCAATTAAATGTTTAATTGAAATAAATAGTATTTTGAGCGCTTTAATGCGCTGTTGACACAAGATGGGTTGATACAGCAGAACTCAGAAATAACTTAACATGATTAACAGAAAAATTAACATGTAGTGGCCTACCGTTGAATAGTTTGAACGTAATTGGCCGAAAGCAGCAATGTCGTCCAATCGATTTATATTCAAAATATTAAACAGAACATTTCTTATATTGTGTTCAAAATTATCCTAAGTAACATGTTTCTGTTCTTGCTTTGGAAACATGTTAACTTATGTATGACATGTATCGCACATTTGTGCATTTTTATGACCGGGAGTGCCCGTCTTTAGCACGATCTACATTCTGCATGCATTTTGCCGGTTATGTAATCGTCTGCAGATTACGCGAGTTAAAAAGATAAGCATCTGCTCATAATCATTTCAACTTTCATCTTAGCTTCCATCTGTTGCACCATGTTTGAAAATGTAATTAGCGTTTCAATTCTCTGAGGGTCAATGATAATTGTTTCGGAAGTCTATGAAATCAGAAGTTATTGCTTTGCTTGGCCTATAACGCGTCCCTTAGTCCAATCCAGGCATTCTAGGCCACATCTAGGCTGATTTTATTTTTAGTTTGTTCCGCTATTACGGTCAATTTCCTAAGTTTTTATACTGGTACCCATTGATAAACCTGAATTGCCGAGAGGCGAGTAGTGAATTAGTGTCCGTGTTTCCAACGACGGGGAGATATCCCACCACTCAAACGCGAACCGAGATTTACGCTTAGGTATTCTTGAACGCTAACCATTAACCACTACACCGAGACGAATATCCGCGTCTAAGAATTCTGCGTGGGAGGTTCTTATTATGTGTGTTGAGTTCCGCTGTTTCCATAGCTTCACACAAACCATCACCACCACCCCTCCACCAACTCCACCACTTCCTTCTCCTCCTGCTCCTCCTCCTCCTCCTGCCCCTCCTCCTCCTGCTGCTGCTGCTGCTCCTCCTCCTCCTCCTCCTCCTCCTCCTCCTCCTCGTCCTCCTCCTCTCCCTTCCCCTCCTGCCCCTGCTCGTCCTCCCCCTCCTCCTCCTCCTCCTCCTCCTCATCATCATCATCCGACATTTGAGGCCATTAAGGCATATTGCCGATAATGCTCTGGTTTTCAATTTGTAATAAGGCATACGTTCTTTGTGACATCAATGGCCCTTTCCGGTTTTAGCTATGCCCCGCCCATCTCTAGCTAAGCTCCACCCACATCTCGCTCATGATGGGATCGATCGATCTCTGAACACCCTGACTATCAATTTCCAAAAAAAATACACAGTTAAGCTGTTGAATATTTTGAAACTAATTTGACTGGGTACTGTTGCTGCCTAAGGCAGCAACAGCGCCCAGTCGAATTAGTTTCAAAATATTCAACAGCATGTTTATTAAACAGCAAAGAATTACAAAGACATACATTTCATACAACGTGTCGGACTCTTTGAGATTTGATGACGCTCTATATGGAACCCTTTGTGATGTAATGATTGTGACGTCATCATACACGCGCTGAGCTGATTATGACATCATACGAGGTAAGATGATGGATGGATACTCTGGAAAGGTGAATTCCATGATCGCGTCACATCAATATTCGCACTGTAACGTGGCTATACAGAGAATATTATCTACATATTAACCCTTTCAATCGACAAATTCTTGATAAAATAAATCCTTTACGAAACAAAACATATTCTCTTAAATATTTAAAACTTTTGAAATCTATGTGCTCTCAGATGGCTTCGCCTGCATTTCTGAATGTGAATTTGAACAATCAGTCGTCTCTAAAATTATTATCTTTCGCGCATTTTATCAGTCATTTCGAGCCAAGGCAAACTCTACCTGGATCAGATTCAGTCCCCGGATAATAAAGTTCTTTGAACAATGAACACGAAAAATGGGTTAACCTTGTCTTCGCCCAAAATATCTGAGCCAAGACAATGTCGACCCATTATCATGCTTGTTATCTGAAGAACTCTATACTCCTGGGGACTGTAAGTTAAGGAAGTGACTCTATTTTCCAATTTGCATAAACACTTTTAGACTTTTCCTGTGAGGGATTATTATTGCGTGCCCGATCAGCGGGCACACATTAATGTTGTATAAATTGTAAGGTGAGGATTTTCGTTTTGGAGCGAGGCAGATCAACACTGGTTTTTAACCTCAAAGCCCATTTCCCAATTCACAGAAATCCCTCTTTACAACAGGTTCAGTGCCCTGACTAACCTATGTGAGCCACCTGTCCTAACAACACAACCATGCATATCTAGAACTAATGAGAATACTCTGCTGCAAAATCAAGAAATCTATGAAGTAGAGCAGATATTGAACGAAGCTAAAAATGGTTCGCACAAAGTCCCACCACCCGAACACCATGCAAAAATTACACCTATAAATCCAACTAGTTTAAATAAGCAATATACTAAACGAAATAATCAACAAACTCTGACAGGCAAGATAAAAAGCAAATGTACAGCACAAAACATTTTATCTCCCAACCTACCCTGCTATTTAAGCAATGCACAAAGTATTGTAAATAAAATTAATGAATTTTCTGCAAGTATGTGTAGTTTAAAGCCAAACATCATAGGCATCTGCGAGACTTGGGGGAGAGAAGATGTAACAGATGCAGTTGTGAAATTACAAGGTTATAATCTATTTAAGAAAGACCGCGTAAACACGAAGGGGGGGGGGGGGGGTTGTTGTTAATCCATGAATCACTAAATGCCTCACCCAGAGATGATCTGACAAACTCAGAATTTAACGACTCAGTATGGTGTGAAATTAAGCTAAATAAGGGGGAAACCATACTCATTGGAAATTGTTATAGATCACCAAGTAGTCCAGAAACTAATAATACCAGCCTTCTTGACCTCTTAGATAAGATAAGACGTGATAACGCCACACACCTATTGTTAATGGGAGATTTTAATATGCCAGCAAATGACTTTATCACTTGTTGTTCTACAAGCAATCCAAATAATATAGCACATAGATTTCTTGAAAAAACCCAAGAAATGTTTTTAAAACAACATATTGACCAACCCACCCGATTCAGAGAAGGACATAATCCATCTATACTAGATTTTATATTTACCAATGAAGAACACATGGTTGAACATATTGAATATCTACCAGGTTTAGGAAAGAGTGACCACATCGCTCTCTTGTTCACATTTGTTTGTTCATCCACTCCACAATTACAAAATGATATCGCCGGAGGATACAATATATGGAAAGCTGATTTTGCATCGATTAATCAAGAATTCTCAAAGATTGACTGGGATTCACAAATAGATATCAATGATATAGATACAGCATGGAACTCGTTTGCAAACATTATAAATTCCCTAACTGACAAGTATGTACCCCCGAAAAATACAGGCCCGTCAAACACCAATAAATCAAAGTGGATATCTAAGGGAGGACTAAATCCATCAGGGAAAAACATAAGCTATGGAAAACCTACAAAACTAGTAGACAGAGAGAAGACTACAATCAGTATCTAAAACAGCGTAATGCAACCAGTATTTTATGTAAAAAAGCACATACAGATTATGAGAAAGGTCTTGTAAAAGAATTAAAGAATAAACCAAACGATTCTATAGCTACATTCAGGATTGTCAGAAGACCAAGATCGCAATACCAAACCTGCAGAAAGAAGGAGGAACCTTCACTACAGATGATACTGAAAATGCAAATCTCTTAAATAATTTTTTCAAATCGGTTTTTGTAAGAGATGAAAATGATAACATGCCTCAGTTTCCAGCCAGACTTAATAAACAAAAGTACATCAAAACCATATCTATTTCAAGCAGTGATATCATTAAAAAACCAGAGAAACTAGAACCAGATCGTGCCCCCTGCCCGGATAATACTCACCCGAAACTCCTAAAAGAGTGTGCCAGCAATTTAGTGGAACCATTACACATACTATTCAAGCTTTCAATAGCAACTGGGACTATTCCCAAAATATGGAAAAATGCAATAATAACACCTATCTTCAAAAAAGGCAATAAAAAACTTGCAGAAAACTACCGGCCAATTTCACTTACATGTGTACTATGCAAGATATTAGAATCAATCATCAAAGACAAACTTGTACAACACTTCGAGTCGAACAACCTTTTAATGATACACCAGCATGGATTCGTCCAAGGACGAAGCTGCTTGACAAACCTGCTAGAAACTCTAGAAAGCTGGACAGAGTCCCTTGACAGTAACAACAATGTAGACATAATTTACCGAGACTATCAAAAAGCATTCGACACTGTACCACACAAAAGATTACTTCACAAATTAGAGGCATACAGAGTCGCTGGCCCCATATTGACCTAGATACAAGGATTTATCCAAGATCGACAAATGATGGTTCACATCCGAGGAAACTACTCAGACTGGACAAGTGTTGACAGTGGAGTTCCACAGGGCTCCGTCCTGGGGCCACTGTTATTCCTGGTATACGTAAACGACATTCCAGACGATATTCAAAGCAACATCAAAATGTTTGCAGATGACACAAAACTCTGGACCCACATTAAAGACGACTCCGATAGCAAGAAATTACAAATCGACCTAAACTATCTGAATGGATGGTTGGACCAGTGGCTTTTAAAATTTAATGCCAGTAAATGCAAGAAAATGCACCTAGGTCATAATAATCAATTGAATAACTATACCATGAAAGACAAAAGCGAAACACATACACTACAGATTACAACGCATGAAAAAGATTTAGGAATCTGGATAAAAAACGACCTTAAACCAACTATGCAGACTATAAAAGCAGCAAATAAAGCCATGTATATCATGAGACAAATCAAACGAGCTTTCAACCACCTCGACCGAGAAACATTTCTTATTTTATACAAAACCTATATCCGCCCACATCTAGAATATTGTGTACAAGCCTGGGCACCATACCTTGTCAAAGACATCAACCATGCATCAAATTAGTAGTAGGATTACGAAACAAAACTTATGAAGAACGGCTCAAAATACTTGGTCTACCAACTCTAAAACAACGTCGAGTCAGGGGCGACCTAATAGAAACATACACAATTATTACACAAAAAGAAAACATTGGCCAGAACAATTTTTTCATTGGTAGAACGATCTGGACAGCGAGATCATAGCCTAAAGTTCTTCAAACCTCGATGTCGAACACAAATCAGGCAAAAAATTGTCAGTCACAGAATTGTGAACGAATGGAATAACCTACCAGAAAATGTGATCAAATCAAAGACCGTAAATGCCTTAAAAACCGCTCTAGATAACATTTGGAAACAAACCCAAAATGGACATAAAATAGGCAAAATGCTTAACTTCGTCAATCTCTGTAACTCTAACTCTAATGTATTGCTATCTAGAATTGCCTATAGGTGCGGCCATTTTGCGCAGTGGATTGTGGTCCTGTTGACTATCTCGATCGGGCTCACGTTAACTTAGATATAATGAGAACGTGAACGCTGTGTCTCGCGAGATATCCATGGATGCGAGATCGAGAAAATAATTCTCGGCACGAAGACACGGCTCTATTTTTAGATTGCTGGATTAGGGTTGATTATGTTCATGCGCGTGATTCATAATGAGTTCTCTTATCTGCTCTGTTTTGACTAGAATCTAGTTTGCGTGGCGATAACCGCTTAATTATTTTTTTGATCATCCAATGGAAGTCAAAATAACTACGCTGCTTTTGCTGGAGGAGTACGTACAAAACACGTTCAAAAACAGTTCATCCTTCCTTCTGCAGATGGAAGTACTCAAATACATGCTCGTGTGTAGTGTCTCTTCTATTTGGGCTCTATCAAACTGACCACAAATGGCTTCTGCAGTGATTCTGAGAAATGTCCATTTGCATTAGTTACTCACCGGAACACTTTTTTTGAAAATCTACCACTGAAATGACTGGCTAGATAACCGAGCCTATAATTCCAGTGGTAAATTAAAAAAAACACCAATCGTCTGACTCTCTTGGACGGCGAATAGGCATAGGGCATTTCCTATGATAATGCATAAATCAGATCTGTCACTCAGGTATATGACGTCATAATCTTTTACGCCATTTGTAGGCTGACGTCACAATCAAAATGTGTAAAGAATGACGTGTCGAGCTCCGTCAAGAATATTAAATAGCTCGTCAAGTGTACAAATTGCATGTCTACTATTATATCAACATTCTGTTGAATATTTTGAAACTAATTTGACTGGGCGCTGTACGAATTGTATGGCTTAAGTATTTAATCAGCAGTCTGTTGAATAGTTTGAACCTAATTTGATTGGGTGCTGTTGATGACATAGACAGTAACATCACCCAATAAAATTAGTTTCAAAATATTCAACAGCTTACATGTATAGTTATTGCCTTGAGATATGTCTATTTGCATCTAACAGGATGTCCTTTTGAAAATTAACCACTGGAATTACCGACTCATAACCGAGCCTATCATTCCAGTGCTATAATTTAATAAACAATATCTCTGTCTACAAATGGACATATGACATTTTCTCTGATAATGGATGGATTCGATCTATCACTCAAGTATATGACATCATAATCAATTACGTCATATTCAGGCTGACGTCACAATCAAAATGTGCAAAGAATGACGTGTCGAGCTCCGTCATGAACATTGAAGAGTCCGTCAAGTATACGACGTGTATGGCTTTACTATTTAATCAATATCGTGTTGCATATTTTGAAACTAATTTGATTTGGTGTTGTTGCGGCTACATGCGGCAAAAGCGCCCAGTCAAATTAATTGCAAAATATTCAACAGCTTACCTGTATAGTTAGCTTGAAATTGAGATTCGGGAAATTAATTATTCAACGTATATAAATTGATTTCAACACGCTGAAAAAGAGGGTTGAGCTTAGCAAGAAATGGGCGTGGCATAGCGAGAAATGGATCACTCTATTGAAATTGTCATAAACTAATTTGAGCAACTCATCGCAATTAACCACATTTCCAAGCAAAATGGCTTCTGCTGGCAGTGATCTTGAGACGTTTCCATTTGCATATAAAAGGAAGCCTTTTTTTGACAATTTACCACTGGAATGACTGGCTTGATAACCGAGCATATGATTCCAGTAGTAATTTATTTTAAATCGTCTCTTCATACGCAAATGGGCATACATCATTTTCTATGATAATGGATGGATCTGATTTGATGTTCAAGCATATGACATTATAATCAATTGCGTCATATGGATGCTGACGTCACTCACAATCAAAATGTGCACAAAATTGCGTATCTAGCTCCGTCATGATGATCAAATAATCTGTCAAGTGTACGAATTGTATGCCTTTACTAATTAACCAAAATTGTGTTGAATATTTGAAACTAATTTGACTTGGCGCTGTTGCAGCTCTTGGCAGCAAAGGCACCCAGCCAAATTAGTTTCAAAATATTCTACAGCTTACATGATTCAAAGTATATAAATTGATTCCAACACGCGGGAAATATGTCGGAGCTTAGCTCGAAATGGGTGTGGCATAGATAGAAATGCATTCCTCTATTGAAATCGCGATGAGTAAATTTGAGCATTACATGGCTAATACCATTTGGTAATGCGTGGTCAACCCAACATGGCTCACCTGTATTAAGAGACCATCCGTATTTATAAGTCACATATTTTAACAAGACCAATCATATATTGTAGACCCTGGCTCTCCTGGACGCACGTAGACCTGAATACAATATACTCGTCCTCTAACGGAGCGATGGTAATTAATATCACTTGGTAATTAATTGTATTAATAAACCACCCGTATTCAATAACCGACTGACTAACTGTAGGCCTATGCAAGTCGTTTCAAACAACCGCCCCCAAGATGTGACTTGCTTGGGCATGGTTCTGTTCTAACAAAATTCTTTAAAATGTTTAACATCGACCTTCCAATATCGCAACTACAAGACAACTATAGGAATATCTTAAAAAACTTTGAGTGATAGACCACCCACCCCCACCCTACTTGTTGCTGTCATAGACATGTATTAAATATTGCGACGACAACGACTGTGCATGTAGGCGTATTGTATTTTAACCATTTCACGACGAAGCCGGCAAAACCGGCCTCTACAGTGACCTTTAGGAATGTCAATGTGCAAGTCAAGAGAAGATAGTTTTTGAAAATTCACCATTGGATAACCGAGCCAGTCATTCCAGTGGTAAATCTTCAAAACCAGTCTTCTACCCCGAGGATTACTATGTGTGTGGTAAATTCAACAGAAATGCATGTATACTAATATTGTGGAGCACGAAAAAGGAGACAAAGTACGCTAAAAATAATGGATATGTGGTTATTAGTAGTAACCTTTTGTCCTTAATCCATCAGTGGTAACAAATTCATGTAGGGTCAATGCAATTATGTAGCGGCATTGATAGACTACCAATGTTCCAAATTTCTAGTTAAAACAGTTGCCAATAATATTGTAACGGATTGTTGAATACAGCAATCGGCCGAATATCTAGGCCTATGCATGTGTTAAGTTAGGAACGTCTGCAGCAAATTCGGCCACATAATTTCACACATGTTGTTAGATACGTATATGAATAAAATAGTGAAGTAATGTATTGAGGTTAAACACTTTCTGCCATGACGTAATTTCGTAGTAGACAGTTTCATGCTGAAAATTGGATTAAATTTGGGATGATTCACAGTTTTCGGAGTTCTATTGTCTGTAATATGTTCAGCCCCAGAATTTCACCCACATAGACTCGAGACTTAATATGCTAGTTATATTCTGAATCCAAAAGAAATTCTAGATGAACTAATTTCGTGGTACGCAAAAATTGGCTTAAATGTTGGCTGATTCGGTGTTTGCAGTACCATACTGTCTGTAATAAGTTCGGTTCCAGAATTTCGCTCACATAGGCGTTTAGTGGTTGGAATACGTTGGCTATATTGTGAATTTAAAGAATCTGACTGTAAAGTAATTTTGCAGTACATAATTTGATTGCGTAAATTGGTTCCAATTTTGGCAGATCCGTGGTTTTCAATACCCTACTGTCCGCAATAGGTTCGACCCCATAATTCCACCCATATGGTTAGATAGGAATATGAATACGCTAATAAATCTTAAGTTTTAAATTTTTCTACCTAGAAGTAATTTCGCAATACACAATTTAGTAGCCACATACTGTTGTCAAATGCCAATAATTTACCATATTCTGTACCAGAATATTTGTACTTGCTTTGTAATCGGTTTTCGAACATAGGGCCATGTAGAACTCAGTATGTGCTCGTACTCTACGAGATATTGCATGATTCTACCATCAGATGGCTTATAATAAGGTGCAAATTGTTCTATATATCACATATTTTTAGCTACATGTACTGATAGAAGCTGACTTATCAAACCAAGTTAATACCCTAAAATGTGCACATATAGTTAACAAGATCATCATCATTATGACACATTGGAGACCAGTTTAGACTTTTGTCGGTCAAAAATACGTTTAAGAGATTGTCACTATTTCCAGTTAAGATAGATTTTCATAAGTGACATGGATACGATGGATATATAAAACAGATCACGATGTAGTGGCATTTTTCCACTGGATCTCAAGTCAGAATGTTTTACACAATATTCTTTTCATTTGAAAGAACTAGGTCCACGTAGGTATTGGTTCTAGCACGGCCCCTAAAGTTTGTTGGGAAGGTTATCTGTCGACACAGATAGGTGTCCTGTATTGCATCAAGAAAAATACTTGGTTTGTGCATTTCAGTGGCATTGCAGTGGATATTTGACCCATTTATTTCCGGGTAATTAAAATCACCAAATAACATTTTATATCTGAATCTTTTTTACATTTGCGACGTAAAATAGGCAAAATTAAGGTTTTTTTAAGTAGGCTGTGAAGATCATGTATGATTACTATATTCTGCGGCTGTAGTAGTAGAAACATCCTACAGCTGCAATCAGTCTTTCTTCGCTTTTGCCCACTGTGTCTTGCACTGCAACAACATCAAAGAGGCAAACCTTGGGGGCAGACTATGAACACTATAAAATCGATATTACATGCATTCAAGAGACTAAAGTAGCTAACTACTCAGAGCAGCAACTTCAGACAGGCCATAAGCTAGTACCCATGGAGCAAAAACAGGCCACATACCGAGGATTAGGCTTCTTAATCGAACCAAGGGTATTGGACCGTGTCATTACTTTTGGATACGTCAGTGATCGCGTTGCAATTATCGACCTGGCCATACCAATGCGAAAGCACACCACCACTAAGCATCGCATAGTCAACGCATATGGGCAAACTACCGGAAGAGACAAAAGAGAATCCAGCAATATTAGATTCCTTATATGCAGAACTGAGCTCCGCCATTACTATACCAGCTAGATGGCGACTGTTCGTGTGTGGAGCTTTCAACTCCAAGCTAAGTAAACTCAGCATTTCAGACAAAGGTTCAAGACTTGGCTTGTGCAAGAGATCGTATGGAGAGGGCACAACAGCAGCAAAACCCCAACTTTGGGATGCTCATTCCTATGGAGGCACAGACCTCAATTCTGACCATAAGCCAGCCATTATACGCCTCCATATGAACCAGTTCTATCTTATGTATAAACATCATACCAGGCAAGCGGGTGGGGTCACTTTCAACTTACTCAAGCTCATCAGCGATACCGACAATCAAATGTGTTACAAAAAGGCCCTCAGGGAGCAGATAGCTAACATCGACGTCAGCTCCAATCCAAACGAAGCCCTAAACAAAATACTGAAATCTATGGAATCATCACCTACTAGCACCATAGATGTTCTAAAAAACAACAGACCTAGGTATACTGACGACCCTCCCATAGACAAACTGTCAGCAGTACAGAAAGCGTTATGGCTGCGTATCTATTAAAGTGGCCAAAGTGACGATCACACCAAACTACGCCAGGAACGCAATACCATTCTGCGCCACATTAGCGAATGCTTAAAAAATATTGCTATCCAACAAGCAGACTCCCTAGCATATGAAATCACTGCCACAGATGACTGCCACAAAATGTTTCGGGCAGCTCGAGCCCCTGACTACACACCACCACTCACTGTACAAAACTCCGAAGTACACTTTATCGGGACTGACCAGGTTAAAGCCAACGCAATTCGAGAATGGTTCAAGGAATAGTTCACTGACCACGATGATGAGCCCTTGCACTCATTCTCAGGAGACCCCCAGGCCTTTACTAACACCAATTGATACAGTAGCATTTGAGAAGGCACTTAACGTCCTGAAAAAATGGACGTGCATCTGGACCTGATGGCATGAGCAATGAACTATGACGATTGGCATTACTCATATAGAAAATGACACTCTGATGCTTTTAATGACGCCTAAAGCCCATTCAGACTGCATGCGTATGGCGCCTGCATCCAGACGCATCCAACCTACCAAAATAGCATTCAGTCCAAGCACGTACATGATCCAACATATTGTAATGCATGCGGTCAGAATGGGCGTTTAGTGTAAATAGCTGCACTACAACCCGCGGTATCAATGCTGTAACAACAATCATAGCCACTAACATTTAGTTCTACTGTCCATAGTTTGGTCGAAGCTTTCTTAAGTTTTAGCTCAGTGATGCCAATGCTATCTGGAGATGTATCTTTGATGCATATTGCAAGCTCGTCGCACTCGTTTAAGAAGGTATCAAGATTTGTGTACATACATTTTGGGTTTAAAATATTCTTTAAAGTATTATTCAATCTGTTTGAATGGATCTCAAGATCTGCTTCTTGCGCCGATTTTATACTGACTAGGATGCCGGTTTTGCTGATTTCTTTATCGTCACAGGTTGTTGATACCGAATGACCCAGATTTGATCTGATACTCCCTGTTGGTGCAGTAGTGCATTTCTCTCATCTCTGACTGCTCTTAATTTTTTTTCTGTTCCTCTCTCTCTGTTAACGTGTTTGGTCTTGAGAAATAGATGAATGGAAAGATGATCAGACTGATGCAAAATATAAGCTGCTTTTCAAAGCCCATACATAATACTGCCCACATCTTTTTGTAAGATATATTCCTTTTATGTAATTTTCCGCCTATATTTTTTGTCATGAGTGGTTCGTATGCCTTTATATAATTTCATTTTCTCACGAAACCGTTGAGTTTATTCTCAGAATTATAATGATGTCCGGGCAAGCTATTTACCATTGATGCCTTGCATCAATACGTGTACTTGTCTCTTTGTGTTATCATTACATGTACATAACAAGCGTGATCAAAAGGTTGTCATAGCGATTGCATGCGGTAAGACAAAGCGTATTACTGCACAAATTAGATGCGGCACTGCACAAGCTGGGGACAATGCACTGTGAACTAGGTTTTCTCAATTTTTACTAACGCATTTTAGTATGGGAGACAGAGTATAAAATAAGGGTGCAATTTCGGAGTCTATGCTTATTTTATACCATATCTTTCATGCTAAAATATTTTTTAGCAAAAAACGAGAAAGGTTAGTTCAAACGACTTATTATTTATTATTGCATTAGTCGTACCCGCATTGATTGATCAAGAGCAAAGCGGGTGGTTCAGTGAAGGAATCACGTTTCTCAGTCAATCATATGACATCATAATGATCTACGTCACATGTAGGCTGACGTCATATTCAATTACGCCATGAATGACGCGATTTAGTCCGTCACAAACGCTTAAATGTGCATATTCAAATGACTGAAAATAAAATTGTTTAATTGTATACTTTTAGCGGCTTAGTGCGGGTCTATATGGAATGAAACGAAATAAATCTTAACATATTATGATTTCATGGCGCAAAAATTAATATCATTTTTGAGTTGCGATTTTGAAGTATGGGCTCGTGCCTCTATTTCAAATTCACAACTAAAAATACGAAATTTATTTATGCAGAAAAAGAATCATCATATGCTAAGTTGTTTTTTTCGTTTCATTCCATCGAGGCACATAATTTAAGGCTGTAAAAGCATAAAATTGTAATTTTTATTTTCAAGCATTTTGGTGTTAATATGCACCTTTAAATTGTCCGTCAAGTTGTATGAATTGCATGTCTTTACTATGTAAAAAACTCGCTGTTCAATGCTTTTGAACTAATTTGACTTAGCAAGTAAAACCCTGTCACCCAAATGTGCATAGCTCATCCGATTAGAGAGTCTGTTTTTAATTAGTTTCATTTTGCTAAAAAAACCAACTTTCACATTTGATAGAATTTGCTGGCACCGTACTAAAAATATTATACACTGTTGAGAGATTTGAGAATACTGAGTCAATATTCTTGTCAACAATATAAGCATGAGTGTTAATAAAAGTTATCTCTGTTCAACAGGCCACAATCATAATTCTTGGCAAACCTTATTTGTGCCTAACTGCAATATAGATCGCAATGGTGCTATTTGTATATTCAGTTCATTTGTGTCATTTGTCAGCTTTAAACCTAAAGCGATGCTAATCTCATCTCAAATGTTGTATTGCACCGATAGAATATGGTTTATAGATTCCATATTATTCATATCCTGTCACATTCGCTTATCTGTATCGCAATTATCGGCTTTGTAATATCGAGTAAATGTTGAACAGTAACCGCCGCCATTTTGTCTGCTCAAGCTGTAGTGTGTGATGTCATGTAAGTGCCAATGCACTACATTCTTTAATATGTAATACTCAACCCGCCTATGGCAGAAACAACTTCCAGTCAAATTGGTTTCAAAATATCCAACAGCTTACCTGCAAGATTGTTTTATACTGCACTGCCAAACTAAAGCTGGCACATCTATGACTGAGCGTATATACCTAGGCAGGCACACTAGGTTTATTCCGATTGGTTGAAAAGTAAATCATGGCAGCCACCATATGCTGTAGAAATGCGTTAACATTTAACTACTAAAGCCTGAATATCTTTCCCTAGCGCCATGATAAAAAGCTTAAAATTACCTGGACAGTTTATGAGCGGCGTGTTAGCTCAGCTGAATAGCTATCAAGAGATGGGATTAGTTATCCTTTAAACTCTTGAGGCACAAAATATGGCATCGACTCTAATGCCTGGCTCACGTATACCGACGAGTTGTTCAACTAGTCACAGACCAGTTGTGTATTGGATCACATATAACGACTTTGGAGCTAATCTTCATGAAGTACTCATGGCTGTTGTAGACGGCGTTTATAATTTTGTCTACATGCATATAGGCTCAAATGTAAGGGTGTCGGATGAAGGAGTGTTTCATCAAGGTACATTTCAAAGAGGGCTTGAATCTAATGATCTTTGTATTCCGGCCAAGACACCACTCCCCATTACTGATCCCATGCGCTCGTATCAGATGAGGCGTTTCCATTGCGCCAAGACATCATGAAACCATATGCCATGAAGAATCTGACTCAACCCCAAAGAATAGTTAACTATAGACAATCTGGCCAATCGCTTTCGCATGTTCTTAATACACATCGCACTATCACCCGAAATTGTTGAAACAATGGACAGTTCCAGTTTTAGCTATGCCCCGTGCCAGGTATATTACTTTTCTCTAGCTTTTGAATTTTTCATTCAAGACGGACAAGGCTGTATCAATACCTGTATAAAATACGCGCGTAACTCAGGTAGGCGTCGCAGAATATGATACTGCATCAAGACGTTCACCCGAACTAAGTCGGGTTGTTTTTGGCCGAACCCTTTTATATTCCAAATCTGTTGAAGGAATGTTCAATTCAGGGTTTTTTTTGTACATATTTATTCAAGAATTCTTCTCCCTCTGATTCTAGTAATGATTGTGACTCACCTGATTCAACATCAACAGTAAAGATTGTCATCGAAAGACCAATACTTCGAGTTTGGAGAATCAGAGATGGTATGTGCCTTTGGAATATTTTTTGTCTGCCCTTTTTGGGGACAACCTGCCAAGGGGCCCGGGACGATACTTCGTCATCTCGTCCCTTGCCAACCCGTCCATGGCATTTCCCCGTGTTGCTACCTGATCTTCCAATCCAATTATGTTTAAAATATGCAACAGAACATTTCTTCCATCGTGTTTAAAATTGTATTAACTAACAGGTGTTTCAGTTTTTGGAAACATGTAAAGTTATTTCTGAGCTCTACTGTAGTTGCAGTCATTGCACCAAGGCGCTAATGTATAGACACGTAGTCTTTACACATCTGATGGCACATGTGTCTGTTTTTTGTTTTGGAAACATGTTAACATATTTAATAGCTATATGCCCTATTGTGCATTCATGCTTGGGTACCCGCAGTGGGAGGCAAACATATAGGTATGTCTACGAACAGGTACCCCTTCCCATGTGCTCCCATAAGAAATCTTTGAAATCTAGGCATCACGCTCTGAGGCCATTTCATGCATTTTTAAGGTAAACATTTAAAAATCGGCCTTGGTTTTGCTGTGAAATTGGTTCTGCATCTATGTAAAGCGAGTGCAATTTTTTTTTATCCAGGCGCATAGGGGCAATTGCCACGCCCTTTTCCCCACCCAATGCGGATGCCCATGCATTCGTGGTCATGCCGCCACCACCACCCCGTGGAGAGTCATAGCACATGTGCTGTTGGCTAAAAACGTCTGGCCATGGATTATTAGGATTTCCGCACCACGCTAGACAACTGCCGATGATGTATTAAAATGCGTCTCTAATTTCTACATAATAAAATGCATATCTCCCTTCCTTGATGTTTTTTTATTATAACATATATGAGCGATCACTTCATCGCCTCACAAAGGCTGACTTCTTGGAAAGTAAACGTTCAATAAAGTGTTTGCCCTTCTCCTTGGCTGCGCTATTCTGCATTCTGTAGTGACGAGGTATCCGATCCAGGATCCTTAAGATGAATTTGCGCGATTAAAGGTGTGCATTCACACAAGAATTCTTTAAAATAAATTGTATACTTTTAGAGACTTATATTGTGTGCCTAGATGAAATGAAATGAAATAAATCTTAATGTACGATGATTTCATTTGGTATACCGGTATACATGAATATACTTTTTGGTGAGTCCCTAATTCAACTTCGCAACTAAGAAAATTATAATAATTTATAGGGAATGAAATCATCATATATGTTAAGATTTTTTTAGCTTCATTACATTGAGGTAGGCAACTTAAGCCTCTAAACGTATGCAATTTAAAAAGGTTATTCTCATGCATTCCGGTGTGAATATACCCCTTTAATAATAAGCGTAATCATTACCAGCAAAACGTCGTAAATGGCCACTTAAATGGGATCTTAAAAGACGCTTAAAGTCACTTAATACAATTCATTGGCAATGGACCTTTCTAGTTTATCCATCCATCATATGGCGTCACAATCAATTACGTGACGTTTAGGATGATGTCATAATCAATGACGTCGTGAATGACGTAGATAGGTACGTCGCGAACGCAGAATTGATAACGGGCTAAGCGTTGTTATACGAATTGTATGTCTTGACTATTTAATAAACATGCTGTAGAATATTTTGAAATAAATTTGACTGGGCGATTTTGGCAACAGCGCGCAGTGAAATTAGTTTCAAAATATTCAACAGCTTACCTGTATAGTTTTCTGGAAATTGATAGTCAGGGAGTTCAGGGATCGCTCGATCCCAACACGAGCAAGGTGTGGGTGGGGCTTAGCTAGAGATGGGCGGGGCATAGCTAAAACTGGATTGTTCTATTACTATGTCCCACTGACAGGAGAGAGCAATGCAATCAGCTTGCCTATGTTGCGCTAGCTATTTCCTTGTTTTTGTTTGTCTCGTCTATTTGCCGTTTGTTTGTCCGCAGTTTTATCTCCCCCCCCCCCACCCCTCCCGCCCCCACCCCCTCCCCCCCCCGCCCCACCCCCACCCCCTGCATAAAATAAAAAATTGTTTATGTTTTATGGTTTATTTTTCCCTCAGTTTTAATGTTTCTTTTTATCAAATTTATATCGAGTTTGAATTTTAGAACGTTTTCCCCTACAACCTAGAATTTCCCCTTGGTCCAGATTCAGATTATGATTTCAGAATTTATCTTGATCACGTTCGGAATATACGAAGTGGGCGATGGTCGATACATTCAGGTGGCTCTGACATCGAGATTATTTCTGTGTTTATTTGTTTCACCACATGGCCGTATATAAATGACTTAATCGCGTATATCAGCTGATTACGTGAACGGTAAAGCATCCGCGGGTGTAGGCATATTTGGAAGTCTCGCGCTGCGCTCCTCATAACGATTCCGGAAACACGAGAAAAAGGCTCTGAGCCACATACATTTTTGGGATGCCAACCCCTTGCACCCAGAAGGTTGGTTGTTAAAAGTGGCCCCCAGCCAAATTGAGCTGAGCACCATGCCAACAGTAAGTGTCACATTGGCGACTAACTATTCAACAGCTCCCCGGGATTCCATTTTTGTCTTAATCCACGAATTTGTTAAAAAAAGTTTCAATTTTCTCATAGAAAATGTGTATTTTCAGACCGAGAAAAGACAATCTTTGAAAACTTACCACTGAGCCAGTCTAGCCAGTCATTCCAGTGGTAAATCTTTTTAAGCCGTCTTCTCTTGGTCTGGAAATGTCTCAAGACTACTGCAGAAAGCGTTTTTGGCTGATATGAGCGTTAAAGGGTTACCAATGAGATGCTGCGACTTTGTGGCTGCTTGAGCGATTAGCTAATGTCTACTGACTTTTCATTTGATCCTTCGCGAGAATTATTCAATAAGGTATATGGTTTCTGTTAGCTTCCTCACCTAAATTCTCCCAAACATTAAATCTATAACCACTTAACACGATGTAAGTCTAATATTAGTACCTATTAGACATTTCCCAAGCACTTCCGCCACGTATCTCCCTTTTTACTTGCGTGATTGTTTGCTTGCATTCGTGCGTGGGCGCGTGCGGACGTGTGCGGTAGGTGGAGGGTACCATCGTGGGTGTATGCGTGTGTGCGTGCGTGCGATCGTACATGTCTTCTATCATGTATAAAACACTGTACACCAGGCAATGTCTTAAACACGCGAGTAAAGCGTTCAAACCGTCAATTAAAAAATATGCCGAGCTTTCCCAAAATCAACTAAGGGAGCTACATAAATCCGACACTAAAAGGTTTTGGAAAATAATAAACAGCAAAACGAAATGTAAGGGCGACTGTGAAAAAATCGATTTAAACACTCTGTTTCAAGACTAAGAAAGTAAATGAAGGGGACAATGAAGATGAAAACGGCCCGGTAGAAATAGACATCACAGCATGCCCCGAGCTTGAAATCCCAATATCTGAAGAAGAAATAAGGAAAGCTGCCCAGATAATATAGTAAATGAGTATATTAAATCTACAATTGACATTATGTTACCTATATATGAATAGATATTCAACCAGATTTTTGATACCGGAATTATCCATGAAATATGGCTCATTGGTAAAATTAAACCGATCTACAAAAATAAAGGCACTTAAATTGAACCATCTAATTACCGACCAATAACATTATTAAGCAGTTTAGGAAAACTGTTTAGATCTATACTAAATGACAGGTTAAAAACATTTAAAGAATAACATGAAATTTTAACAGAATCGCAATCCGGATTTAGGAAAGGTAGATCCACATTGGACACTATTTCTGCACTACATATTATTATCGAATTATTTTTTTTACAAAGAAAAAAATTGTATTGCTGCTTCGTAGACTTCGAAAAAGCATTCGATTCCGTTTGGTGAGTTGGTCTATGGAGCAAACCCTTAAAAAGTGGCATATCTGGGAAATGTTTTATTAATATGTATAAATCAATCTCTTCATTTGTTTTTCAAAATTTTGAGTCATCTGGAAATGTCCACTGTTAGATTGGAGTGAAGTAAGGAGAAAACTCTCACCCATATTATTCTCTCTTTTTATCAATGATATAGAAAACAATTTAAAAGAACGCGGAAACCCAGGACTTACATCGTTAAGCCAATTGGCTGATGACCTCCATATGTATTTATACTTACTAGTTTTGCTTTATGCCGACGACACCCTCCTTATGGCAGATTCACAGACGACACCCTCCTTATGGCAGATTCACAGACAACACCCTCCTTATGGCAGATTCACAGATGACACCCTCCTTATGGCAGATTCACAGACAACACCCTCCTTATGGCAGATTCACAGAAGACACCCTCCTTATGGCAGACTCACAGACGACACCCTCCTTATGGCAGATTCACAGACGACACCCTCCTTATGGCAGATTCACAGACGACACCCTCCTTATGGCAGATTCACAGACGACACCCTCCTTATGGCAGATTCACAGACGACACCCTCCTTATGGCAGATTCACAGACGACACCCTCCTTATGGCAGATTCACAGACGACACCCTCCTTATGGCAGATTCACAGACGACACCCTCCTTATGGCAGATTCACAGACGACACCCTCCTTATGGCAGATTCACAGACGACACCCTCCTTATGGCAGATTCACAGAAGACACCCTCCTTATGGCAGATTCACAGACAACACCCTCCTTATGGCAGATTCACAGACGACACCCTCCTTATGGCAGATTCACAGAATACACCCTCATTATGGCAGATTCACAGACGACACCCTCCTTATGGCAGATTCACAGAAGACACCCTCCTTATGGCAGATTCAGAGACAACACCCTCCTTATGGCAGATTCACAGAAGACACCCTCCTTATGGCAGATTCACAGACGACACTCTCCTTATGGCAGATTCACAGACGACACTCTCCTTATGGCAGATTCACAGACGACACTCTCCTTATGGCAGATTCACAGACGACACCCTCCTTATGGCAGATTCACAGACAACACCCTCCTTATGGCAGATTCACAGAAGACACCCTCCTTATGGCAGATTCACAGACGACACTCTCCTTATGGCAGATTCACAGACGACACTCTCCTTATGGTAGATTCACAGACGACACCCTCCTTATGGCAGATTCACAGACGACACCCTCCTTATGGCAGATTCACAGACGACACCCTCCTTATGGCAGATTCACAGACGACACTCTCCTTATGGCAGATTCACAGACGACACTCTCCTTATGGCAGATTCACAGAAGACACCCTCCTTATGGCAGATTCACAGACGACACTCTCCTTATGGCAGATTCACAGACGACACCCTCCTTATGGTAGATTCACAGACGACACCCTCCTTATGGCAGATTCACAGACGACACTCTCCTTATGGCAGATTCACAGACGACACTCTCCTTATGGCAGATTCACAGACGACACTCTCCTTATGGCAGATTCACAGACGACACTCTCCTTATGGCAGATTCACAGACGACACTCTCCTTATGGCAGATTCACAGACGACACTCTCCTTATGGCAGATTCACAGACGACACTCTCCTTATGGCAGATTCACAGACGACACCCTCCTTATGGCAGATTCACAGAAGACACCCTCCTTATGGCAGATTCACAGACGACACTCTCCTTATGGCAGATTCACAGACGACACTCTCCTTATGGCAGATTCACAGACGACACTCTCCTTATGGCAGATTCACAGACGACACCCTCCTTATGGCAGATTCACAGACGACACCCTCCTTATGGCAGATTCACACGCGACACCCTCCTTATGGCAGATTCACAGACGACACCCTCCTTATGGCAGATTCACAGACGACACTCTCCTTATGGCAGATTCACAGACGACACCCTCCTTATGGCAGATTCACAGAAGACACCCTCCTTATGGCAGATTCACAGACGACACTCTCCTTATGGCAGATTCACAGACGACACCCTCCTTATGGCAGATTCACAGACGACACCCTCCTTATGGCAGATTCACAGACGACACTCTCCTTATGGCATATTCACAGACGACACTCTCCTTATGGCAGATTCACAGACGACACTCTCCTTATGGCAGATTCACAGACGACACTCTCCTTATGGCAGATTCACAGACGACACTCTCCTTATGGCAGATTCACAGACGACACTCTCCTTATGGCAGATTCACAGACGACACTCTCCTTATGGCAGATTCACAGACGACACCCTCCTTATGGCAGATTCACAGAAGACACCCTCCTTATGGCAGATTCACAGACGACACTCTCCTTATGGCAGATTCACAGACGACACCCTCCTTATGGCAGAATCACAGACGACACCCTCATTATGGCAGATTCACAAATGACACCCTCCTTATGGCAGATTCACAGAAGACACCCTCCTTATGGCAGATTCACAGACGACACTCTCCTTATGGCAGATTCACAGAAGACACCCTCCTTATGGCAGATTCACAGACGACACTCTCCTTATGGCAGATTCACAGACGACACCCTCCTTATGGCAGATTCACAGACGACACCCTCCTTATGGCAGATTCACAGAAGACACCCTCCTTATGACAGATTCACAGACGACACTCTCCTTATGGCAGATTCACAGAAGACACCCTCCTTATGGCAGATTCACAGACGACACTCTCCTTATGGCAGATTCACAGACGACACCCTCATTATGGCAAATTCACAAATGACACCCTCCTTATGGCAGATTCACAGACGACACTCTCCTTATGGCAGATTCACAAATGACACCCTCCTTATGGCAGATTCACAGACGACACTCTCCTTATGGCAGATTCACAAATGACACCCTCCTTATGGCAGATTCACAGACGACACCCTCCTTATGGCAGATTCACAGACAACACCCTCCTTATGGCAGATTCACAGACGACACCCTCCTTATGGCAGATTCACAGAAGACACCCTCCTTATGGCAGATTCACAGACGACACTCTCCTTATGGCAGATTCACAGACGACACTCTCCTTATGGCAGATTCACAGACGACACCCTCATTATGGCAGATTCACAAATGACACCCTCCTTATGGCAGATTCACAGACGACACTCTCCTTATGGCAGATTCACAAATGACACCCTCCTTATGGCAGATTCACAGACGACACCCTCCTTATGGCAGATTCACAGAAGACACCCTCCTTATGGCAGATTCACAGACGACACTCTCCTTATGGCAGATTCACATACGACACCCTCCTTATGGCAGATTCACATACCACACCCTCCTTATGGCAGATTCACAGACGACACTCTCCTTATGGCAGATTCACAGACGACACCCTCATTATGGCAGATTCACAAATGACACCCTCCTTATGGCAAATTCACAGATGACACCCTCCTTATGGCAGATTCGCCGGAATCTTTACAGAAAGCTTTAAATACTTTCCACGACTATTTCCAAATTAATAGATTAAATGTGATCCGTAACAAAACTAAAATAATAAACTTCAAAACGTAAGAAAAAGAATCAGCCACGCTTTCAACTAGGGGCACAGGAAATAGAAATAGTAGATGAATATATTTTTCTTGGCGTTCTATTGAAGTACAATGGAAACTTCTTTGCATGCAGGAAACGTAATCTAAAACAGGGAACAAAAGCTATGTTTGTATTAATACAAAGAATTAAACAGTTTATTATCCCCACTGACCTTCAATGTATACTATGTGACTCAATGATCCAACCTGTATTACTGTACGCATCAGAAGTATGGGGCTTCGAAAATGTAGACCTGTTTGAAAAGTGCCAAACAAAATATTATAAAAATTAAAGCAAAGCACACCAAATTAAATGATTTACGGTGAGCTTGGCAAATTCCCCCTGAAAATTATAATTCAATGTAATATAATCCGATATCGGGCCAGTTTAGTGAATTCCGGTTATAGCAAGCTGTCATCACTTCCAAATTTTTGCGCGTTGGAATATATAGAAAAATATAATGTGAATATCAAATGGATTAATAATGTCAAGATAATCCTCAACACAACTGGACAAGGCAACCCTTTTATTCTAGACCATATAAACCAAAAACACGTTGTTCGACAAACAAAGCACTTTCAGAGAACACATTTATAGACAATTGAGAAATGATATCAACAGGTTAACATTTTACACCCTGATTAAACAAGACTTTAAATTCGAACCATACCTAAAAGATCTACAGAACAGAGACGCCCTAATACTTTGCCATTTTCGAACTCTAAATCATTATTTAGTAATAGAAGCCAAGCAATGGGTGGGAATTGAGAGAAGCGAGCGAGTCCGCGAACTCCGCAATGTCTTAGAAGATGAAATTCATTTCCTTTTCGAATGCCTACAATTTGAAACCGAACGACAGAATTTTATTCTCGATTATTATACAAGAAATTATACAGAGGACAAAATTAAGGGATTACTCCAGATATGCAACAAACATGTTTTGTATAAATTATGTAAACTAATACCATACTCAAAGAAGAAAGATAGACACAAACAAAATCAAAGAAATTAGTAATTAATAATAATAATAATAATAATAATAATAATAATAATAATAATAATAATAATAATAATAATAATAATATGTATATTTCTACCGCCACAAATGTACCATAATGTATTTGCTTCACATGTCATTTTGTAATGGCCTGAGTGAATAAAAGGAAACTGAAACTGAAACTGTAGGTCTACATTTAGAAAATTAGAAGAGTCATTCTGACAATACCATACCGTAAACTTTTAATTTGCCACACTGTTTAAATGTATGAAAACAGTTTTAGCTATGTCAGGCCCATCTCTAGCTAAGTTCCACCCACGCCTTTCCTGTGTTGGGCTCAATAGGCCTCTGCACTCTCTGAATCTCAATTTCCAGAAAACTATCCAGGTAAGCTGTTGAATATTTTGACCCCAATTTAACTGGGTACTGTTGCTACATATGGCAACTGCATATGGCAGCGAATTAATTTCAAAATGTTCAACATAATGTTTATTAAATAGTAAAGACATACAATTCGTACACCTTCACGGACTATTAAGCTTTTATGACGGACATAACCACGTCATTCATTACGTAATTGATTATGACGTCAGCCTACATGTGACGTAGTTGATTTTGACGTCATACGATTGACTGAGAAACTGAATTCCTCAATTCTACTTACTTCAATAGACATTTTGACATAATCTTAGTTCTTAAATCTTCTCTTAAACGAATATATCTGACAGAATAGTTCTTGTGTTGTGTTTCACTTTTCGTGTCAAGTTTTTCCGGTTCAAAGGGTTAATAAACCTACAATGGACGTTTCCAGTTTTTGCTAGGTCCCGCCCACCTCTAGCTAAACTCCACCCACACCTCGCTCGTGTTGGGATCGATCGATCCCTGAACTCGCTGACTATCAATTTCCAGAAAACTATACAGATAAGCTGTTAAATATTTTGAAACTAATTTGACTGGGTGCTGTTTCTGCCAATGGCAGCAACAGCGTCCATTCAAATTAGTTTCAAAATATTCAACAAAACCTTTATTAAATTCGTAAAACAACGCATAATCCGTCTTCAAGTATGCGTTCGTGACGTACTTATCTACGCCATTCATGACGTCATTGATTATGATGTCATTATACACGTCACATAGTTAATTATGACGTCATACGATAGATGAAGAAAGTTGAAAGGTCTATTGGCGATTATTGAATTTAAACCTAAGAATGCGAGCGCATGAGAGGACAGAACTGAGCATAGTTGAGTCCCTCTTTACTAACTCTGCAATCCGGCCATCGATGAGATGTTTCTCAATCATGATTACAGATGAACACACATTTGCCACATAGACGTCATTAGTATATGACGGCGTCATTC
Organism: Chaetoderma sp. LZ-2023a; assembly: GCA_034401795.1. Taxonomy (NCBI): domain Eukaryota; kingdom Metazoa; phylum Mollusca; class Caudofoveata; order Chaetodermatida; family Chaetodermatidae; genus Chaetoderma; species Chaetoderma sp. LZ-2023a. The sequence goes on from CM067369.1 coordinate 125,873,614, forward strand.
CCATAAATCAACGCCCAGAGCACCGCTGTTGGCTAGTAAATCATAAATTCAGTTACTATGCCACTAAATACACCGCAATTTAAACCGTTGCTATGATAGAGTAAAATCACAATATTATTGAAATGGGGACACCCCATTAGTCCGACAACCGACAACCCAATAGTCCGACAATTTTACTCACTACACCTACGAAACCATACATATTTGGAAAGCGCATCTAATTTCCTAAACAGTAATGTATTATTTTGTATATTCTTGTAAAATATTCTCTGAGATATTTGTATAGCCACCAGTATGCCTTAGTTCAATAAATCAAGTGGACAATAGGGGATATTTTAAAATTCAAATTAACTGGATACATATTTGCACAAATATAAAAACTAATACAAATATTCAATATGTATAGAAAATTAGGCTCACATAAAACATCTCAGTCTAATGGTAATACGGTTTGGGGAAGGTATTTTCCCAAAAAAATATGCAAATGCTGGGTTGGGGGGATGGGGTGGGTAGTGCGGGTGTGGGGTGGGTGTGGGTGGGGTGGAGTCTATTAGCCGAGCGGTATCTCACCGAGAACGGCAAGCCAAGAAGATCAGACGAAGAAAAGCAAACCTTCTAATGCCTCGCGCACACGACCGGTTTTTTTTAACGCAAGACGGATGAACGCTGACGCAAAATTGACGAACGCGCCAGCGTGCGTGTAAATGCCTGTCCGCTTCTTTCGAATATTCTAAACGCACTGAATATCAAACCATTTTGATTTTAAACGGATGACCGCAGCGTTATTATTGTTGCGAAACGAACTGTGTTTGACTACCCGATTTTTATATATTTGTTATCCGGATCCGTCACAAACGATTACTAAAAATATAATAAATGCACGTCTGACGGATCAATAGCAGCACACGGGTCAGTCTCCGCCTTGCGTTTTCTAACGCATACGAATCCGTTTGAAACGGTCGTGTGCGCCAGGCATTAAGAGCCATGTATTATCCATGGGTGGACATATAAGACCTGCTACCTGCCGCCAGACACGCAACGCTGGTATGGTCTATGACAAATTGCAAATAGAGGTTAATCTTCACAGAATACTTGAATATCTCCATCGTCTTATTGCACGTTCCTCACCCTCCCACTTCGCGCCCGTATGGAATACCATGCTTTGCACGCTTTTGATGTCTGCGCTAAATTCACGAAACTTCATAAGCATTAATGAGCTGGGGTGAGTCAACTTCCACCAATAACTCGATAAGAAAAACGGAAGTACACAGATCTACACGTGTGCGTAAGTCAAACTAGGTTTTTTGGTTACCGAAAACCAGTCTACGTGTTTTCTGTTCCTCGGATAACTCGCATAGAACAAAACGATTGCAAAATTGTGCAAATATCGCTTTCCATTTCAATAGCATCGCCATCGTTTTTGTTGTAATTGTAAAGTAGGTCACCGGATGAGGACTCGCCTATCGAACGAAGTAAGCCAAAACCTGATTGGTGGATAGCAGCCAACAGTTGTAACGTTACTTCACATAGCAAGAGGTCAAAGGACTGCAAGTACAGCCACGAACAGCGTAGCTATGTGAGTGGGTGTATGTTAGTACGATGGAATATCTCAGACTTTTTGTAGATATCAAAAGAGGAGCAAACGAATCCTGGCTCAAAACAAAACAGGAGCAAACGCTTTAACCACCCACTACAACCTGGAAAGAGATCTCATTACTCGCAAAGACGTTGGTATATATAGTTAATCTCCTGAATGCTTCAATGAATAAGTCACCTTATTATTTGTTGGATAAATGATTAGTGGTTCATCCAGATATAACCATACCACACGTGGGACAAATATGGCAAAATCTGCTCACTTTTCTCTGAAGCCATACATTGGAGAATTAGAAATTTAAGACCCGTGTAGATTGACGTCATAATCAATGACGTCATGAATGACGTAGATCAATCGCTTAATTGATGACGGACTAAGCGTTATTGTACGGATTGTATGTCTACCATTTAATAGACACGCTGTTGAATATTTTGAAACAAATTTAACTCGTTGCTATTGTTGCCGTAGTCAAATTAGTGTCAAAATATTCAACAGCTTACCTATATAGTTTTCTTGAAATTGATAGCCAATGAATTTAGAGATCGATCGATGACGTGATAATCAGTTACAGCATGAATACGTTGATTTAGTCTGTCTTAACTGCGTAATAGTCCAACACGTTGTATAAATTGTATGCCTTAGCTATTTAATCCCGTCCACTTATAATTAAAGCTCGTCCATTTATAGCTATTTCCCCGTCTATTTCTAGTTAAGCCCCATCCATTTCCAGCTATACCCCCTCCATTTCTAGTTAATACCCGTCCATTTCTAGCTAAGTCCCGTCTATTTCTAGCTAAGGACATTCCATTTCTAGCTATGCCCCTTCCATTTCTAGACAAGACCCGCCGATTTCTAGGTAATCCCCGACCATTTCCCGCTAAGCACAGTCGACTTCTAACTACGTTCCGAATACTTGTGTTTTTCAACAATTTATATACTTTGAAACCTGAATTGCCAGGATCCCAATTTCACGGTAACTATACAGGTAAGCTGTTATACTTTGAACAACAGCACCAAGTCAGATTAGTTTGGAAATATTCAGCAGTCGTTCCATGTGTAATAGATCACCGCTCACTCACCAAGAAATTTCGGTACATTACCAAACACTAAGCTTGAGACATAGACGGCCTTGTCAGAAATCGACGAACACACAGACTGACAGACCAACAGACCGGATTATCATCGTTAATCGTTGCAGGAACAAAGTCATCCAATATATTCGTGTCGTCATTGAATAGCGTACGCATGCATGCACGCACGTGTGCGCACAGACACAGACAACCACGCAAAATTTACTGGTAAAATATATAATGGTGAATATAATATTCAACAAAGCACTATCTCGGTAAATAGCAGGTATATCGGATAGCGTTCTCAATGAACCGACTCTTGCTTGTCCCGGAATAAATACGTCATTTATTTCGAAATTTAATCCCACAAAATCGGCGGTTTATCTTCCGATATATCGATAATGCTTCCCTATGTGAAAGCAGCCTATTCCGTCAACATCTGCCAGGTAGCGTTAACGTCAACATTTTCTCTCACTGTCTGCCAGGTAGCGCTACGGTCATCACGTTATCTCGCTGTCCACCAGGTTGCACCACCGTCTAGTCCGGGACTATCTCCCAGCAGTGTGAATGCAAACCGATATATCAGCTAATTATTAACCTACATAGTACATGAAATAGTTAACAGGTTAGGCAATGAGAAAGAGGCATTAGGCCGTGTTCTCACTAGAGAGTTAATCCGCAATATGGCCATACTGAAGTGTGGTGTTATTTCAGATTAACTCTCTATTGAGAACACAGTACGGCCTAAGATGTTTCTGTTTTTGTTTTGGAAACATGGTAAGTTATTTCTGCGCTGTACTGTAGTAGCAACAAAACAGATGTTATCTAAAATTGCAGCATGATGCTTGCGGGGTGTCGCTAACAAACCAGAAATAATTGGAAATGCCAATGTTTTTTGCTTTATGTGCTTAAGTAAGAGATAAAGGTAGTCAGATACGTTAGTGCGTTCCGTAACAAAACAAACTTCTTTCTAAAATCTTATCGTGAGCATGTTACAGAAACATTAGAAGTTAGTCGTTAAAATTTGGCTCAGCTTAAACATAACAGTTTTAGCGACCGACCAATCGACAATCGACCAAACAACCAACCGACTGACTGAGTGCCCCGCCGACCGACCGACCAACCCACGCAACGATTGACCGACTGACTGACTGACAATTAAACCAGTTAATTCTGCAACGTGTACCAAAATTATAACGATTTTGGAACTTGCACGAAAAGGAATGTACCAAGCCACCTTTTAGTGGGCGTGAAAATTGCGTAACCATTTTAGGACTCAGTGACATATCCTTACGGCGCTAGCTATATTCCTATATAAAATCACTTACTACAGATTAATCTCCAACTGGGCCAATTGAGGATCCAGTTTCTCAGTCAATCACATGACGTTATAATCGACTGCGTGACGTGTACGCTGACGTCATAATCAATTAATACATATTTTTCGTCTTAAATGCTTAATAGTCCGCCAGGTTGTACGAAGTGTATGTCTTTACTATTTAATAAACATGCTGTTGAATGTTTTGAACCTAATTTGACTATGTGCCGTTGCTGCCATAACGGCACCCAGTCACATTAGTTTCAAAATATTCATCAGCTTACCAGTATAGTTTTCTGGAAATCGAGATTCATGGAGTGGAGGAATCAATCGATCAATCCCAACACGGGCAAAGTATGGGTGGAGCTTAGCCTAGCGATGGGCGGGGCATAGCTAAAACTGGATACCATTGATCTCCAACGGGGCCAATCACCTTTCCAGAGTATTCACATATCAACCTGGCGTCATATGACGTCATAATCAGCTAAGCGGTGTGTAGGATGACGTCATAATCATTACGTCATAAATGATTATATAAAGTCTTTAACTCTTAAGAGTCCGACACGTTTTACGAAATGTATGCCCCTACTATTTAATAAACATGCTGTTGATTATTTTGAAACTAATTTGATTGGGCGCTGTTGCAGCCATGGGCAGAAACAGCACCCAGTAAAATTAGTTCAAAATATTCACCAGCTTTCACGTATAGTTTTCTGGAAATTGATAGTCAGGAAGTTCAGAGATCGATCGACCCCAACACGAGCGAGGTGTGGGTGGAGCTTAGATAGAGGTGGGCGGGGCATAGCTAAAACTGGAACGGTCCAGTTTGCTGCTTTTATCAGAACAATCTAAACGGATTTCTGCCTCCTCTAAAACAAATATTGTTCGCGTTTATAGTTTTCGGCACAGTCATGTATCCTTTGTTTTAACATTTAGACAAACGAACGCTAAGCACACATATATAGCCTATTCTTTTAACATTCAAACATTTGATTCTACGCCCAGAGGAACAGACAAGCTAAGAAGTCTATTTTTCGATATTGTCTATTCGCTCTAATATATTAAAACTGCTGACAAACACAATGAATCGTTCTGTACTCGCAAGAAACCGATATCTCAATTTAACTCAAGGAAATAAATCTTTTTACGAATTAACGTATCTTGTAGCATGGGTCCAGACCACTATCTGTAAAACGTCTTTAGATTTAGTCGTGAATCTGTTTATTTATCTAAATGTTCACTGAAATTCGATAACTAATTTGTAACACTACAATCTACACATCATCAAGAATATTATATAAGAATGAGGAACATGACGTGGCATCTCAAACTCTGAGAGGTGAACCTCTTAACCTCTAGTCGTATTTGATTCTAAATTGTATCGTGTTGTTAAGCCTTCGATGTCGAAACGGAAAGCCAAGACATGAATGTTAATGTATTCTGGTAAGTATTTCATCATAATCTACCTGACGTACGTATGCAACAGGTTACAAAATATACAGCGTGCCATCATATTGACCTTTCCATTTTTATCTATGCTCCGCTCATTGCTAGCTAAACTCCACCCACACGTCGCTCGTGTTGTAATCGATCGATCTCTGAACTCTCTGGCTATCAATTTCCAGAAAAATATACAGGTAAGCGGTTGATAATTTTGAGACTAATTTGACTGTGCGCTGTTGCTGCCAATTGCAGCAACATCACCCAGTCAAATCAGTTTCAAAATATTCAACATAATGTTTGGTTTAAACGTGATTTATTTTGTTCAGATGGAAGCACGATAAGACTTAGAGTCTTATGCCCGTGTCTCCCATACACATACAGATTATACAAAACTTTTTTACAACACAATGGCGGCAAATCACAATAGTTTAATTAATTGTAGTTTATTAGTGTGCATAAGTGTGTGGATGTTGAGTGTGAGGTGGGGGAGAGTAGGAAGAAAGACTAAGATAAAGAGAGGGGAACGGAGGGGAGAGAGGGTGAGAGACAGCGAGAGTGAGGAATAAGATCAAATGGAAGAATAGCAGAGGTGAGCTCTGGGTGCTGCCTTCGCCCCGACCTGTACGTGTTGGGCTGCTGTCCTTTTACCCCTTAAACTATAAATTCGCGAACGGGAAGCTACTGAAAGTGGTTGGTGTTAATTATGTATTGACATACCGTATTAGAGATCAGTTTGTTCATTTCCAAGTTGGCAGTGTAAGTTCCGTATAGAAGCTGGTTGACCGTAAGATTAGCAAGAGAAATATCGTTCAAGGCAAGCTGATTTTGGAAAACGACTCTGCTCGTTAAAAAGGGCACAATGTAAGAGGTAGTGGTTTGTAGATTCATCATTGTGCCCACATGAACAACTGGCAGATTCTGACAGAAAGTTGGCAAATAGATGTGGGTTTAAAGAACTACAACCGTTTCGGAGCCTGCATAGCATTATGTTGGCAAACCTCGGGCCTACGTAATACCACTCAGGGGGATGTCGTATGGGTGACATAGCCTTGAGTTTGCTTTTAAATTCTAGAACAGTGACAGAATCTCTCACCGGCACAGGAAGCATATTCCAGGCGCGGGCGGTTGCTGGGGGAAAATGATCCATAGAAGAGCTCAGTACGGCAGCGGAATGGAGTAAAGAAATTTGGATGACGGATATTGTAAGGATTTCGTGCTTGGGATAGTGTGGGAAGATGGTTGACCAGAACCTCACAGGTCATCCCGTTAATAATTTTAAATAGCATAGATAATCTATGAAATTCACGTCTACTTGACATTGTTTCGATGCCTGTTTCTAAGCACAGGTCTTCAGTGCTCGCACTACGTGTTATTCCACATACCGTTCTGAGAGCATCTTTTTGGATATACTCTAACCGAATTACAAGATATCGTGGAATATTATCCCACACAACATCTGCATATTCTAAAGATGGTCTAATAAATGTTAAATGTTTTGTACATGATCTCGAGACATTTACGGTCTAGAATATGTTTTAGACCTTTAAGTAAGGAGAGTTTGTGTTGAGCGTTTGCTATGAGATTACTCACATGGTTAAGCCAATTCCGTGTGTTGTTAAAGGTAATGCCGAGGTGCTTATGATCAACTGACGGTAGAATTTCAGAATCTTTGAAGGTGATTGAAAAGGATGTGGGCTCGTTGCGCAGGGGAAAAAATAGAGATGTAGTTTTCGAGGCATTAAACTCGATGAGCCACATGTTTGCCCAATGCGTCATGGTCAGTAGATTGTAATCGAGTGTGGCAGTGCGTTCTTTTAGATCATCTGACATTACATATAGGCACGTGTCATCAGCAAAAAGTCTAATATTGTGAATTATATCACTGGGCATGTCATTAATAAAAACTAAGAATAACAAAGGACCAATCACAGAGCCTTGTGGCACGCCAGCATGTTAACGAAGTAGGGTGGACTCATTGCCGTTTATAACTATTCGCTGGTATCGGTTTGCAAGATAATTTTCGAACCATGTAAGTAGATTTCCATAGATACAAACATTCCTAAGTTTCTGTAGGAGGCCGCGATGCCATACTCGATCAAAGGCTTTAGATATATCGAAGAATAGAAAGATTATTTCCTTTTGATCGTCAAGGGCTTGAGTAATATCAGTGTAGATATCAAGCAGTTGATTTACTGTAGAATGTGATGGAAGAAAGCCAGACTGATATAGAGTGATATCGTGTCTAATATAGTTATAGATATGTTTAAAAACGGTTCTCTCCATAACTTTACTAAGACAACTCAACAGTGATATTGGTCGATAATTTGAACATAAGCTCTTGTCTCCTTTATCGAATAAGAGTTTCGGACTTAATTTATCCGGACCAACAACTTTAGACGTGTCCAGATTGGACAGTACATCGGAGATGTCAGTGTTTGATATTGTAATTGAGTGGAGAGTATTGTCCGTATACATAGATAGAGGAGGTAAGTTGGCATTAGCATCGTCAATATTGGCGATGCTAGAGAAGTACCGGTTAAGGAGGCTTGCCTTTTCTAAAGAGTCGTAAGAGAATGAGCCGTCGTCGCGCTTCAGACGCGGCATTTCGCTAAAAATTAGAGCTAGTATCACATAAGAACGTCTTGCATATTTTCCACCACTCTTTAGAACCTGTGCGTCGATGCCTTATTTTTTCAGCTAATTTATTCCTGAAGTTTTCTTTCGCTGTTCGGACTAATGTATTGGTGAGGTTTCTCTGTTTTTTAAAGTTGGCCACGTCTTGCTCTCGGTTAGTTTTTCTTGATTTCTTGAACAATTTTTCCCTGACTCTCATTTCGTGCTTTATTTTGCTAGACATCCAGGCTTTATTGTTTGGGTCTATAGTTATATTTTTATTTGGGATAGTAATACTAGCAGCGGCGATAATGTTTGTAGTGATTGTCTGACACCAAATGTCGACGCCATTAACATCGGAGATGTTGTTCCAAGTGCGTTAGTTAAGTGATCCCTGAATAAATCCCAATCAGCTTTCACATAGTCCCATATATGGCGATTGTATGTTTTACGTTTAGGTATGGAGGATGATAAAACCAAATACACTGGAGTATGATCGCTACAAAATGGCGCAAGTACTCCACTCTCTTTTACTATTCTGGCACAGCTGATAATAATTGGATCAAGTAATGTATTTGAAATGGGTCGGGTTGGTTCTTGTATTAACTGGTGGAAGCCAAACGTAGATATGATGTCATGTAGATGATGCTTAGATGGGTTGAGAAGATCGTCATTAATATCGCCGAGTAAGATTTTTGTTTGGGTTTAAGTCACGAACATTCTCGATATTGTCGGTGATAGTTTGCCATTTGTCAACACTTGTGTTAGGCGGCCGGTAGATTACGCACAATAATAAACCAGGGCGGTCGTGAATCTCGATCCATATCATTTCAATGCCACGACATTCATATCCGATAAGGCTCCTGGAAACCAGCTAGTTTGATTAAGCTAATGTTAACATTTTGGGTAAGGTGGCTTTTTTGTGAATTTTTCTTGGTGTGCTGTGTTGTATTCAAACAATGGTTGGATTTGGATGATGGCCTAATCTAGTGTGGCAGAGTGGTTCAGGGCAATAATAAATATAACTGTTGAGTATTATGGAACAGAGTCGACGGGGGCCCTGTGCTGCATCAGGCAGCAAAAGTCATCCGATCAAAATATTAAACAAGAAATCAGTGTTGCACTGATGATATATTGTCATGACTCAATTGTAAATGAAAAATTCTAATCACCAAAAATATGATTCATGTATTCTACTGTTGAATATGCAATCAAAATTCTGGAAGACGCCCGGTGCAGCCTCAACATACTGTTTATTAAACAGTAAAGATACACATTTCGTACAACAACGCTTAGTCCGTCTTCTATTAAGCGTTCCTGACGTACTTATCTACGTAATTCATGACGACATTGGAGGGATGGATAAACTGTAACCGTCCATTACATAAGAAAAGGGTAAATTATAGATTTTCTATTATAAAGATACTGGCAGCCAAATAATGAGTACTCACGGATTAATATAGAGCACATAATGCCCGTGGTAATTATACTTTGTTCTGCTATGGCATATGTCTCAATTCATCTTTCCAAAGTATCCAGCTATCATCTGACGTCATATGACGCCATAATCAGCTAAGCGGTGTGTATTATGACGTCATAATCACTACGTCATAAATGATTCTATATGGCCTGTCTTTAGCTCTTAATAGTCCGACACATTGTACAAATTGTATGTCTCTACTATTTAATAAATATGTTGTTGAATATTTTAAAACTAATTTGACTGGATGCGCTTGCTGCCATACAGCGCCCAGTCAAATTAGTTCCAAAATATTCAATAGCTTATCTGCATAGTTTTCTGGAAATTGATAGTTAGTGAGTTCAGAGGTCGATGGATCCCAACACGAGCACTGCGTGGGTGGAATTTAGTTAGAGATGGGCGGGGAATAGCTAAAAATGGAACGTTCCACTAGCATGGCAAGGTTCTGATAATTTGAGCATCTGAATGATTCTGGCAATTATCTCATCTTATACTACTAGTTGTTACCTATTTCCAGGCAAATGTTATTCGTATGCTTGTAGTGGTCAAGATTTTGGAAACGGGGTGACTACAGTAACGCTTAGAAATTACTTTAAATGTTTCCAAGAAAAAAATACAAATAAAACTTACCATTCAATATTCGTTTACATAATTGGATTGGAAGACATTGCTGCCCAATCATTCAATGGTGCTTTCCATTTTTAGCTATGCCCCGCCCATCTCTAGCTAAACTTCACCCACACCTCGCTCGTGTTGGGAATCTTGAGATCGATCGATCTCTGAACTCTTTGACTATCAATTTTCAGAAAACTAAACAGGTAAGCTATTGAATATTTCAGAACTAATTTGACTGGGAGCTGTTGCTGCCTATGGCTACAACAGCGTACAGCCAAATTGGTTTCAAAATATTCAATACCACGTTTATTAACTAGTAGACACAAACAATTCGTGCAATGTGTCCGACTATTAAGAGTTAAAGACGGGCAAAATATAATTATTTATGACGTAATGATTATGACGTCATCCTACACGCCACATAGCTGATTATGACGTCATATGACGTCAGATGATAGATGGACACTCTTGAAAGGTGAATTATGTTCAAAATACTCAGCAGAACATTTCTTACATCGCGTTCAAATTAATACTAACAAACATCTTTCCGGTTTTGTTTTGGAAATGTGTTAGCTAATTTATGAACGCTACTGTATCTAAAACCCCAATATATTACTAATAACATGATCGATTACTACACAATGAAATCTATTTAAAAAAGAAAAAAAAACTATTCGAGCACGCACGCACGCACGCCCCCCCCCCCCACACACACACACAGGTCCTTCCTTACCCATACATAGGTTGTCGCCTCCCCCGAGTTATATCCTTCCTTCTGAGTTTCCTGCTGTCCTTTGAGCTGGTGCCTGCCATCTGACATGGCTCAAGCCATCTATGTTGCCTCCTGCCTTCTAAATTGTGTTATCTTTCCTTCTGTGTTGTCTACTGATTTGTCTCCTACCTTCCAAGGCCGTGTTCTCACTAGAGACTTAATCAGGAATAACGCCATACTGACTACGTATGGCGTTATTCCTGATTAACTATCTAGTGAGGACACGGCCTAAGTTATATTTGTATAGCTAATTACTCGCCTATTCTAGACTATACCCGCCTGGTGATAAAACATGCGTCCTATGATACCAACACGAGAGCGAGCTTCGTGAGATCAAAGACCTGACGTTCTTTCCCAAGCCCCCTAAACTAGGCCAGTCGTTGTATGCCTAACGTGCTTCCAAGGGACATATCTCCGTTTAAGGTTAGGTTGCTTAATCCGTTTCTTTCTTGATCTACATTCTGACAATTGTGCTACGGCCGGCCCTTTAACTCCATCTGGCGTTCCACCGGTCACTGCGTCAACGGCACGTTCATGCGTTAGGAAATTATTTCAGAAATACCACTAATACCAGTGAAATATGGCAAGATAAGAGCAGTCAGTCACTGGCCAACTAAGTCAACTCAGCAATTATTTCCAAATATCGCGTAACTAACGCTAGCAATTTAAAGAATGACTATGTAACGCGACTGTAACTGGTATAGGGTCTATTTGTTTTAACTTTAAAAATAAGATTTATAGGTTATACCAGCTAAATACTTTGTAATGTCATCAAGCGTGTTGGACTAGGTCAGATCTACAAATAAAATCCTCCGGATGAAAATCATGTTAAAAGTGGCCGAACAAATTATTTAGCATAACTACAGTGTGCTAAATCGATGTAGAGCACAGCTGTGGTTTCAATATTTAATCCTTGGATAAACGAATAATAGCCAATTTTCGCACATCCGGCGATTACCACGTAATCGTTAATATTTTTCTAAGGCCGTGTTCTCACTAGAGACTTAATCCTGAATAACGCCATACTGACGTATGGTGTTATTCCTGATTACCTCTCTAGTGAGAATATGGCCTTAGTCTTGGACATAGACTCGCGAAACGAGTATCACGTTATAACTAGTAATTTGTGTCCACGATCTTATAAAAATATGTCACAGATATATCATTAAATACGTAAATATTTACTTTCAAATGTATTCGTCCTGTCTCCAGGATAAGACATAATAAAACTAGATACTGTGAATTTAGGAATTCCTGATAAACTCTCTAGTGAGAGCACGGCCGAAGATTCAAAGTATTAAATTGATCCCAACGCGCATACTCAGTGGCGGGAGCTTAGATAGAATGAATATAAGGCCGTGTTCTCACTCGAGATTTAATCAGGAATAACGCCATACTGACATATGGCATTATTCCTGATTATCTCTTTAGTGAGTGCATGGCCTAAAAGAGATAAACATGGCGCAGAGGCGAACGCTAGCAAGTGGGAAGCACAGCCGATGTTCCACGCGAACGAGCGAAATATGTCAAAATCTAGATCAAAGAAAGAAGAAGCCTGCTGGCAACAACCCAATAATGGTGTCATGGAGAAATCAGACAGGAAAAAAAGGAAATTGAAGAAAAAAAGACCCATCAGGACCAGGCGATATGATGCGTGGGCTGCATTAAGAAACTGTCTGACCCTAAGTTTGGGGGGTTTTATAGTCGTTTACAACACTCTTCTCTCGTCGCATAAAATAAACAGAACAAACAATTTTATTTCCACAGGATAAGTTATAGCTACCTCAGTGTAGTCCAAACATGTTATCGCAATCGCACGGTGGCGCTATATGCATTCATTTTGACTTAATTATGAGAAGAACAGTTCATCAGCGACAAACCTTTCAGAATGAAATTAGACAACTCGTACACATTGTTGGAAATTGACACGATATGAAGTTTTCCTAAAATTTCCGAGAAATTGTAGCTGTAAATGCACCCCATTCTCTCTCCATTCCTCCCTCCCCCTCCCGTCCCCTCTCCCTTCCTCCCTCACTACCCCATCTATCGCTCCACCCCAACACACCCCATCTCTCTCTGAATCACTCCTCCCTCCCTCCCTCCTTCCTTCTCCTTCGCTCCCTCCCTCCCTCTCTCTCTCTCTCTCTCTCTCTCCTTCTCTCTCTCCAGCTCCCCATAATCAGTGTAACGTTCCAGTTGTTTCAGCTATGCTCATGTTTGAGGAACCATAGTCCTGGTTGGTAGATGCAGACATACTGAAATCCGACATCCGTGTTGCTTGGATATTTCCAGAACCATCATGTTCTTCCAACATAGCATCGTATTCAGGACGACACATCTCTATCGTGAACAGTCCGGACATTATGATAGCTCCCGTGGCGATAAACCCGATTCCAATAAAAATAACGATGTCCAATATGTAACTCAATTCCCAGTAGTATAGTTCTAGACGTTCGCTTTCTCTTGCTGAGATGTTTGGGTTTCGCGTGTACTTCCTCGGCCATATATAGCCTATAACTATCGTCACAGTACCGAAAAAGATACTTGCAATGGCCACACCGCTAAGGATTGCTTCGCAAGGTCGGGCACCATTCTGGTGGCCACATATGCGCTCAATACGTTCTCTTAGACAAGTCATTCGCTATAGCTGCAGCTAATCGTGATAAATCAATCTTGGCAGCTCGTTGAATCTGAAAGAGATAGGTAATTTAATTATCCAATTTTCTGGCTCCTCTCTGCAAAACACACATTATTTTCAGACCATTGAACTCTAGTTTTGGGTCGCGTTACCAGACATTTCCACTCATCCACTCGTTAGATTTAGCTGTATTAACTCCTTAACCCTCAAATATGTTCAGGAAAATTTAAATTTTCTCATAGGAAACGTCCATTTGCAGGCAAATAGAAGACTATATCTGAAAAAGTCAGTCATTCCACTGGTAAATTGTCAAAGAAATCTTCTCTTGGTCTGCAAATCAACATTTCTGAGGGCCGCGACAGAAGGCATTTTTGCCCAGCTTGCGCTTTAAAGGTTTGATCAAATACCTGTGATATCAATAATGTTATAATTTGTAGGTATAAATAGATAATCTAGAACTTCTGACGAAATCCCAGACCGTGAAATTAGTGTACAGATTACATCCATGTGCGCTCCGATTATAGCCGAGTGTCACTACCCCCTAGATTAACGACTGATATATGACTTATCTAGAATACACGTGGAATGTTAGAAGGTGTTATATTTTCAATAGGCAATGGATAACTTTACAAACGAGACAATGCCACCTTCTTCACACGAAGTAAATAAGGGCTATTGGGTGTCTATTAAACCACAGCCAAAAATGTATATGATGGTCGATTCTATACAATTAAAATTTAGCAAATATTGGGGAGAATCAGCTCAAAATTATGAGTGCAAACCACTATATCTGACTGGAAGGAGGTAATGCTGCATCAGTAATAAACATCCGTTATTAATTTGTTTGGGATGTTTTCGAAAATGTTTAGCCTATGTTAAAATAGGCATATTGCAACAGAAGCTGCTGTTATTGTTTCCGATAGTTTTCGCTGTCGTATCCCAGCAGGCACATGACGTTGTTTCAACATTGAATCCACGTTGAAATTACGTCATGACGTGATTTCAACGTGGATTCAACGTTGAAACAACGCCATGTGCCTGCTGGGATAGGTTCAAACGCTTGTCTATTCTAACAACATTGAAAACGGAATCTGGTACGAAAATTACTAGTTTATTATAAGATAGTTTCTGCGCAAAGATACCACGATTCTGCGCAATCAACGGAAGGTGAGTATGAAATACTAGGCGTACGAACCTTGCTTAATATGTACTTGCCTGTTTCCATGTAATTCAGGTATACGTCAATACTGTTAGCGCGAGAGAAACAATTTGTAACAGTTAGCTGCCACGTCACATCTATAGGGCGAACATGTCTGGCGCGGGCTATTTAATTCCCTAGACATGTAACAGCTTGCTTACCTTCACCATTCATTGATTATTGACACCATAACTCTTTCATGACGAAGCCGGCCGCATTCAGGTTTCTATAGCGATTTTTAAGAAACTCAATTTTCCGGCGGGAGAAGACTATTTTTGACAATTTACCACTGGAATGACTGGCTCGGTAACCGAGCCAGTCATTTCCACTGTTAAATTTCCAAAAATAGTCTTATCCTAGCCTACAAATGGACATTCGGTAGGCCGAAATGCTGATTCTCTTGGCCAAGTTTGAGCATTAAAAGGTTAAAGGTCAAATTTGATCTAGAAAATTAAAAAATTCGAGCAGATTCAAGCCATCACCATCATCCTTCTGCAGCCGAAAAGAATACTCGTTTTGAGAATGTATCCCTGGAATGACTGGCTAGCTTATCGAGAGCGGCATTCCAGTGGTAAATTTTCAAAAATATACTTCTCTTCGCCTGCAAATGGACATTCCACAAACGCACTGCAGAGGACTGGGGTTTTCGTCGCCTTGCCATTAAAAGGTTAATCAGACAATCTAGATTGCAGGAGAACTGTTGGATATTTTGAAATTGGGCTGTATTGTGGCTTCTTATGGTACATTCACTATGCGGAAACTCACCCGCGCTCAAAGTAGCGTTAACCCTTATATCCTCATGTGTCTACTTGTGGTTTAAAATGGTAAAACCGGCCAATACTTTCTCTGCAGTTGTCAACCGAGCCAGTCATTGAAAGTGATACATTTTCAGAAATAGTTTTCTCTTGGCCTGCAAATGGACACTTACTGAACAAAAGTTTACAATGTTCCTGACCATTAAACCCTTTAACCATCAAACCCGTAAAAAACACCTCCTAAAAAACGCCTTTCCTTAGTTCCAGTTATACACTTAGCCAGCCTTCTCTTGACCAGCAAATGGTCAGTCACTGAACAAACATTTCAATTTCTTGAAAACTCTTGGCAAATTAAAGGCTTAATTCATAAAAGTCGCCTTTTGAGCGCTTTGAGGCGCGGTTGACACGCGAGGGGTTAATGACTAGATTTGGTCAATAATATCCACTCATGTCAGTGGCAAATTTTCGATTATAGCCTTCTCTTTGCCTGCAAAAGGACATTGCTCAAGACGACGACAAATGCCGATTTTCGACCGGTTTCGTCATGAATGAGTTTAGTCTCCGTAGAGGCGATATACCAGCTCGTCAATGTGGCATGAACCGATGGTGTACGCACTAATGTCTTTGCCGTGATTCTCAGTAAGTATAAAGCCAGTATAGCTGTCGCTCGTCAATCTGTCCGTGGGTCGATAATTTGAAATTGATGTGTAAATCGTAACTAGTGCTCTTATACACGTTTGTTTGTTTATTATAATAACGACAATTTTGACTTTTTACTGTCAAATTTACGCAACAGTTACAGCACATTAACTGCCAAAGTTATTGAAGAAGAAATCGCAATTGCATCATCTCAATAAAAAGATAGATTTGTAACATCTGCAACGAATTATATATATTTACCATGTTTAATGTGTCGTTTTTTCGTTCGTCCGGTCGTTCGTTGGTTCGTTCGTTCGTGCGTAAGTATGTGCGTGCGTGAGTGCGTGAGCGCGTGAGTGTGTGAGTGCGTTGGTACGTACGTACATACGTACGTACTTACGTACGTACGTACGGTTGTACGTACGTGCGTGCGTGCGTGCGTGCGTGCGTGCGTGCGTGCGGGCGTGCGTGCGTGCGTGCGTGCGTATGTGCGTGTGCATACATGCGTGCTTGCGTGCCAACCAGCACGCTTGCTTTCTTGGGTATACGTCGGGTGCGCATGCCTGTGTAAAAACGTACGTGTGTGTGTGTGTGTGTGTTCGTGCGTGTGGCCGTGCGTGCGTGCAGCCGTGCGTGTGTGTGCGCGCGCGCGCATGTGTGTGTGTGTGTGTGTGTGTGTTTCTGTGTGTCTATTGTTAACAATACCTCTCATCGTGGAACCATCTTAACTATATTCACCACTAAATCTGCAAGCGAGTTTCTGATTAGAAAATACCTAAATAGAAATTCTGCGGGAACATAGCACACATCCTCTCTGATCAGAAGCTGCATCAGACGAGTGAGGTTGGAAATATTGATAACACTATCCTAAGACAGTAGGTAACTTTACTACCACCCATTAAGATATTTGGCAAGCTTTCGCACACAAATATGCACTATCATAGATCTACTGAAATACATATTAGTGAAAAAGCACGTCAGCAACAGCACCCAGTCAAATTAGTTTCAAGATATTCAACAACTTACCTGTATAGTCTTCTTGAAATTGATAGTCAGGGAGTTCACGAATCGATCGATCTCAACACAACCGTGCTGTGGATGGAGCTTAGCTAGAGATGGGCGCAGCATAGCTAAAACTGGAAAGGTTCATTGTTCTATACTGCTATTTTATGCTGTTTGGCACTTAATGATTTGCACTGCTGCTACTATAAGACATATTATTGCATAACAAACCGCTGTCTTCGCCCATTCTTGGTACTTGTTCTCACTGGGGCCATAAGCATCTGCTGACTCGCCAGTGTTGGATTAATGAAATGGCTGAATCCAATTTGTCACCCAAGTACCATTACGTCACATTTAGTTTGACGTCACAATTATAATTGACAGACAACACTCGGTCAAAGATAGTCTTGCCTTACGGTGTTTGATGACTATGGTCGTATGTTGGATGAGCTGACCAAAACAATGTTATTACCCACCGCGACTATCTTCTTTTGGAAATTGATAGTCAGGGTGTTCAGAGATCCATCGATCCCAACACCATCTAGGTGTGGGCGGAGCTTAGCTAGAGATGGGTGGGGCATAGTTAAAAATGAAAAGGTCCATTGTCTCGTGGATTATAGAATACATGTACATAAGCTGGTACTGAATCAATGGCAGGTCTGACAACGGTTGATGCGCGTTCGGAGAACCTAACATTCTGACTGTCCACGCTGAAGTATATATGTTGTATATGCATATAATAATTTCCTCTCTTGCCACATTGTAAGCATTCCTAACGTGGTAGTCAGTACTAGAGGCATGCATAGATGATATCAGTCATTCTCTAGGTTAGACTGCAAGTGTTCAATTTACCCTGTCTATCTGTCTGTCTGTCAGTCGATCGGTTGAACGGTCGGTCGGTCGGTCGGTCGGTCGGTCGGTCGGTCGGTCTGCCAGGGGGTGTATCTAAAAAACTAAATTATAACCCAACGAAAGAATTTGCCGTAGCCTACGAGAGATTTCAAGACGTCGGTCGTAATCCGGATAAACGAATCTGAATCCGGATCAGATCAAATTCAGGATCTATGGATATCTTTGAAACTACTGGTCAGATTTGGTTCAAACTGTAGCATGAGAAAGGGTGTGTTCGTAGGATTCCGGAACTGTGGGCGCGATCCAAAATATCTGGAAAGTCGGAAAGCAATTCCCGAAAATACCAATACCTTATAACAATGTGACAAAAAGTGGAGGGCGATGGTCAGCGGTCTCCCTACCACTGTCTTGTAAGTGCAGGATAGCTTTGAAAGCGTATCTGATACAGACCATAGCTTCTCCTTTTACAAGTAAGTAAATATCGAGCTTAGACTAAATAAATATGTATTTAGTCATAGTCTGTGCTAATAGAGCTAGAACAGTAACTGAACGAGAATAGCCTGGAGTGGAGAGCGCACAATCTTACTACGTGTTAACAGTATAGTTCAGAAATAGCTTACCATGTTTGCGAAATAAACCTAGAACGCGCTCGAGGGAGATCATGCCTTTGCGCTCTGTCTTGACAATCCACTTACTGACCAACCCATCCCCCCATCCCCCCCACCCGTTACCTAGATAGTTTATATTATGACCTCAAACTCAAAGCAATCATAAGCTGTCCCGATATGAATGTGTATGCTAAATTTGTGATTCTGCCTTCTTGCGCTCCGAAGTTATGGCCAAAACATGTGTATTCCGTTATGCGCCTCGCGACCCCGTGACCTAGATAGTTGATGCTTTAATTGTACCAAAACTCAGAGAACATCTAGCCACTTATAATATGAAAGGGTGAGCTAAAGTTGGTGATTCTGCCTTCTGGCGTTCCCGATTTATGGCTAAGAATTTATATTTCGAGATACACTTAGTGACCCCGTGACCTAGATATTTGAATCTTTGATCTGAAACAAAATTGCGCCAACTGCAAGATGAATGTATGTTACCGATTGGGTGATTCTACCTTCTTCCAGGACAGAGTTATTGGCGAAAATGTGTATTCAGGTATGCACTAAGTGATCCCGTGACCTAATTTTTTTTAACCTTTTGACACCAACCTAATATTTTGTCTAGCCACTCATAATATCAATGTATTTGCCGAAATTGGCGATTCTACACACTTTCCTTCCCGATTTATCGATAAAAATGTTTGTGGCTGCACTAAGTGGCCCCCTGACTTCGATTTTCTTTGTCTTTTGACCTCAACATAAAGATTTTTTAGGGACTCATAGTATCAATGTATGTGCCACATTTGTTGAATCTACCTCATAGAATTCCCGAGATATGCCTCGGATAAGCAGACAGACGCGCACGCATGCACACGCGCGCACGCACGGACGCACGCACGTACTGCGCACGGCCAGACAGACGTCATCAACTGCAATACTCACACCGCCCTTCGGCAGCGTGAGTAATAAAGCGTTCTGTTGAATATTTTGAACACATTTGGATTGAGATACATTGCTGGCTAAGGAAGCAATGTCTTCCAATCCAATTGTGTTCAAAACATTCAACAGAACGTTTCTTACTCACTAACATGGTTCGTTTTGTAAACAATCTAACATAGTTATGAACTGCACTGTACATTGTTTCCATGAGAAAACAGAGATATGGCCTATGCATTTTAAATTGCCACTGATTACGGGTGGTGATAGATAAAAGGTGGTGAAAATATGTGTTCTCACTTCCGTCACTCCACATTCACAACCGGTCTTGAAAAAAGAGAACATGAAAGGAAAATACGAGAAACAAAATCTCAGGTGTAGATGGAACTTATCCAAGCTGCCTGGAGGGAAAGTGCATAATCACGTGTATGTGGGGACAAAGAACATGTTTGTTTATCCTTTAATAAGCCCCTCTTGCATGACTGCCAACACCACCACTGCCACCACCACCACCACCGCTACCGCCGCCACCGCTAACGCCATCACCACCACCACCACCACCAACACCACCACCACCACCACCACCACTACACCCACCACCACCACCACCACCACGACCACCACCACCACAACCGCCACCGCCTCCGCCGCCGCCGCCGCCGCCACCACCACCACCACCACCACCACCACCACCACCACTGTAACAACGACGACGGCGACGACGATTACGACGACGACGACGACGACGAAATATAATTGCATTTAAATAGGATAGCATCACCCTACCCCCACCACACCCATACTCCATTGCTACGCAACACACACCAGAATGTCACAGCTAGCAAAAGAGCATGCACACAATAGCTTCAGGAAAATCATCAACAGTCAGCATATATTCCCAGAATAATACAAACAGAACTAACTCTATCATGGAAATATGTGTCTCCACAATGTAGCATCTTAGCGAAATTACGTCCAGGTATATGTGTCATACCAAAAAGATCGTTATTTGATATCTACGTAGGAGAAACATATGTATAAATAGACCGTTCAAGTTTATCCATCCATCATATGACGAGATAATCAGCTACGTGACGTGTACGATGGCGTCATAATCAATGCCGTGGAGAATGACGTAGATAAGTGGGGCACGAGCCAATAATTGAAGACGGACTAAGTGTTGTTGTACGAATTGTATGGCTTTACTATTTAATAAACATTCTATAAGCAGCAACAGCGTCCAGTCAAATTAGTTTCAAATATTCAACAACTTATCTGCAGAGTTTTCTGTAAATAAATAAGTTCATCGATCCCAACACGAGCGAAGTGTTGGTTGAGCTTAGCTAGAGATGGGCGGGGCATAGCTAAAACTGGAAAGGTCCATTGATAACAGCAGTGTAGCCGCGTTAAGTCCGGTAATCCTGATACCTGTATTCAAAGACTACCCTTTAAACCTTCCACGACGGAGCCGGCCAAAACCGGCCTCTGCAGTGGTCTTGGAGAATGTCCATTTGCAGGCCAAGAGAAGACTATTTTTGAAAATTTCACAACTGGGATGAATGGCTCGATAACCGAGCCAGACAATCCAGTGGTCAATTTTCAAAAATTGTCTCTTCGCCTGCAAATGGACATTCAATAAGTAAATATGAGATTTTAGCAAATTTAGTTATCAAAGGGTTAAACAATGTCGATAGAAGAATATCGGTAACTACGATCTTTATATTTAACATTTTGACACCAAAATTCGCCCACGGGTAAGCCCATGGCCCAATTCTGGTCAATGTCTCTCCAGTAGAACCGGCGTTGTTGACAAATGTGTCTTTCAGGCATCGAGCTTACAATGGAGTCATTTTAATCTCGTAGCCGTGGCCCTGACCGTTGACCTTGTAACCCTTAATTCATGACACATCTTCAGGAGTCGACGATCAACCTTTCCTAAAGTTTGATTACTGTATACTAAAAAATTACAACCAGGATTAAGTACTTGTGATTTTCCGGCTGGCTGGCTATCTGGCTGTCTGTCTGTCTGTCTGGCTGGCTGGCTGGCTGGCTGGCCGGCCCGTTGGCTAGCTGACTGGCTGGCTGGCTGGTTGGTTGGTTGGTTGGTTGGCTGGCTGGCTGACTGGCTGGCTGGCTGGCTGGTTGGCTTGTTGGTTGGCTGACTGGCTGGCTGGCTGGCTGGCTGGCTGGCTGGCTGGCTGGCTGGCTGGCTGGCTGGCTGGCTGGCTGGCTGGCTGGCTGGATAGTTGGATGGCTGGCTGGTTGGCTGGCTGGCTGACTGGTTGGATGGCTGGCTGGCTGGCTGGCTGGCTGGCTGGCTGGCTGGCTGGCTGACTGACTGGCTGGCTGGCTGGCTGGCTGGTTGGTTGCTTGGTGGATTGTGAACGGGCTGGCGGGTGGACTGGCTGGCTGTGTGTTGAACAAGAAGGCAGGTGTGCTGGTTGGCTAGGTGGTGAATGGGCGGGCGATTGGATGGGCTGGTGGGCGGGCTGGCGGGCAGTCAAGTGGGTTTGTGGGCAAGTTGGAGAATGAGCAGGTGGGTATGTGTAGCGCGGACTGACCGGATGGGTACTGACAGTCCCAGCAAAGCTGGGTGCGGAATGGCGACTCCGGATTGGCTCCAAGCACGCCCCCCCCCCAACCCGCTGGCTAGGATAGTATGCGTACAAAAGCCCTATGAGAGAGGTTTCTCGTCAAAATCGGCTGTCTGATAAAATGCGTGGTGCGCATGCGGGCGTCAGAGCTTCCCTGACAACACGTCTCGGAATTGGAAGCGAGTGTAGCTCGCTGGGTAGTGTCTGGCCGTTCCGGTGTCTGGCATTGACTCGGCACGCCGCAAGTGCACGACGAGTGATGACGCTGGTTAGCTTCCGGTCTCGGGGTGACGGATCCTGTACGGTACTGCCCTACGGGTAACAAAGACCGGCTCCTAAGGCCGGTGGAACCCAATCGTTCCAGTGGGGCCGTGCGACCATCGTCGCGAGCATTAAACACAACAGTCTCATCCCAAGAGTTTGTGTCACCAGTATGCCTGTCCATAGCAATTTTGTGATCTATGGACTTACAAGATTTGATTTGGTGACCTAATTAACATATGTCTATACAATATTTTTACCCAAACAGACCGTCAAGTATGCTAGATAAATATAATGAGCATACGAAAATACAAGACATAGAGACAGCCTGATGAACTTCTAAACTTGGGCTCCCGGAGGTACCACACAGACTCGTAGGTCCGCAGAGGTATCCCCGTAAGGGAGGCTCCCGTACACGAGATTACTAATTAACTTAATATAAGCTATTATACCTCTAAGCTGAAAGGAAAGAAAATTATCTTTGTAGTGTCGGAAAATCATGTGCCTCACGTGGGCACTACACATAGCGCTAGTTTGGGTGAGGAGTATTATCCTCGCGTGGACCGTCGTCACTGAATCCTTGCGAGAGGCAAGTGCCTCGCGCGGGCCTCCGTCACAGGAAAATGTCGCCATCGCTTAGAGCGGGAGAAGAGTATTGGCCACAAAGGGCCCACTCTAATATTTAACCAAATTGCTGTAAAGAAAAGACCATACCTAGTGAGATTATGACTATAAGGTTGCGTGATGTTTTACGTGAAGACGGGACGAGCGATTCCCGAAGGATTCCAACGTCACTGTCTTATGTAATTCTCAATATGCTGAATTAGTAGTTGCCGCTTTTATTTATGTGGGCCTTCTTCTATGCCTAACCTCATATTTAGTTTTTAGAGACAAGAACTATTTTAGGCCGCAAATGGCTGGCGTCTACCTAGCTTTTTAGGTACGGCTGTCATTGAGAATGGATGCCCTAAGACATCAATACTGAAGACAGCGTGCATACATGCCATGGCCATCACCGCTCGGAAACCCCAATAGTTTCCCAGGGTCGGATCAGTCCATGGTGCGGATAGGGACATCCAGACAATTAAGAAGCCATAAGGCTTAATGGAACAGGAAGAGAGATAATAACTTAGAAATATGAGGCCCTTTAGGTATGTTGGCCAATCTTACACAACCTTGCCACAGTGCGGGGGCTAAATTATCGCAACTACCAGAAAAGAGGCGTACACTACGCGTCTCCTAACGAAGAGATTGTCTCTAATCATATTAAACCTATCCTATCGAGCTGAATAGAAAAGGTTTTTAGTCGGTAGTATGCCAGACTAAACAGAGTTATAGCACGGACAGCGACCTCAGTGAAAAATTGTTGGTGGAGGGAGAAAGTGCTGCATATATAAATGTTGCTGTATAGTGTTTCCTATGTGCACTGCAGTCCTATATCTTTCTACAAATGAACAAAACATATAAACTGATGGCCATTTGCCATATATAAACTAACCAGAACCATCTATACAATGTGGAACGATCAGAATAATATATATATATAAACCTTTTGACCGCAGCAAAGTAAACCTTGCCTGGTACGTCTTCAGAGCTGGCTGACGTACCCCGCACTGTTGAGCTTAGTTATGTATCTTCATCCGCATTCTTCTCGAATGCGGATGAAGATACATAACTAAGCTCAACAGTGCGGGGTACGTCAGCCAGCTCTGAAGACGTACCAGGCAAGGTTTACTTTGCTGCGGTCAAAAGGTTTAGATAAACCTGAACGACATCAGTGCGGGGATGGCTGCTGAATAACCACCTTTTGGTGTGGTCGGCAGATCAGGCGATTCATCCACCAAAGAACATTGCTGCCTCTACATCTGTAGAATCACATTTTTAGGGCAGGAAAGGCCGGCAGGAAAGTATTCGTGAACAATATTCAAAAGTTCCAAAATTGCTCCCGCACAAACGGGAGATACACAATTGCTTTATCGTGGTGGATTGCTGCTGGATATGGGAGAGAAACCGACAGAGGTCGAAATGATCTGCTTAATGCCTGTCTTGCTGATTGTAGCTGACACAGATCCAACCTAATCGGCCCCTTGGCCGAGGATGCTCTCGAGCTCTGGATTTCGTCTCCTTTTATACTACTCGTGACGTCATAGGCGCAGGCTCCAACCAATCATCGGTCGAGTAACAGCCAATCAGCGCATAGCTAATAATAACGCAGTCGAATGTTCTAGAACTTTCTAGAAGTTCTGCGTACACGTCGTTATGACGTCACAGCAATAGCATAAAGATAATCGAAAGGATTTCCGTGGATAATTTCTTAACCGATTTTGAAATGGTTTACAGATTTGGAAAGCCCGTCGAATTCTGGTCTTGATTAATGCCAGATTCGGCGGGAACAAGTTATTAAAAAGGATTACATTGTACCTTCTCGGTACACTAAAAGCGTCATCCTATCTTGGTCGTAAATTACGCACTCTGTCAAAAATAGTATTAAGCGTGCACATGCGCGCTATGCGCTTTAACGAACTTAGTCGTTTTTACAACGTGATCTCTCTCATAGGCTCATATATGCTTATAGCTCTACCCAGGGGGCGTGTTCAGGGAACGAATCCAGGACGGGCGGCGCGTACCCAGCTTAGCTGGTATGGCCGGTACCTGACCAGTCGATCCGAACCACACGAGTGCATGCCTATGGTGTACCGAGTAGGTACTCGTAAATGCTTATAATTCATCAGTTCTCGCTGTTCTTGGTACCGATTAGGACCAGAATTAAACGAGCTTTCTAAAACTGTAAACCATTTTAAAATCGGCCCAGAAATGGCTGAGCACGTCGAAGCTCCCCGCTAAATTATACTTAGAATATTGCTATAACGTCGTAGTCGCGTGTACATATTAAACTAAATATAGAGTGCTTTGTACACGTGGTCGATACGTCACTAGTATACCAGCACGCTGGTTGGCTGGCGCTTGGCCACTAATTGGTTGAGGCGACCAGCTCAGACGTCACAGCGAGCATAAAAGCGGTGAAAAATCCAGGATCATGGAGAGCGACCTGCCGAGAACTGACTGGAGGTGCGGACTAGACGAGTGGACCGGAACACCGATGGAGGATACAGCACATCACCGCGGTTCCTTGCGGCTTTCAGCTCAACCGCACGTAAAAAGCAGTTCTCGGACTTTCCGCATTACGCAATTTTGGATGCTCTCGGATGGCCATCCGGGAGCAAAATAATTAAAGTGATGGTTCCCGCTTCCGAACTTTCTAAAGGGAACACCTACGGAAAGGGCCCTTGCAGCCCAGGATGTAATCCTACATGATGTAGAGCTACGGTGATTATTGGTGGACGAATCGCCGGATCTGCCGACCACGTTGAAAATGGGGACACTAAATCCCGCACTGCATGTCATGTGTGTTTAATTAACTTTCGGCCACAGTCCGGTGGAACTTTGCTAGGTGCGCCGCAAGAGCTATACAGCGCATCCTGCACTGTGTGCCAGTTTATGTAACTGCTTAAACTTTATAAGCCGGATGGAAAGCTTTCTCACTTCCGCATAAATTATGATTTAGTTACAGAGACTATCTAATAGATGTTACTTCACTGCTTTGCTTCACTGTCCTGAGCTTGTACCGTATCTACCCTGGAGTCAGCGTGCTGAGACCTTCCTGCAGAAATCGGCTGCAGAGATCTGCATACGGAAACTCGTCCAGCCTCAAAGAGCGTGTCAACTCGCGCTATGAATATGTTAGCGCCTCAATTTCAGTAGCATAGTAGCCTGTTCCGTGCAAGTGACTATTAGGTACTCAACTAGCTATACATAGTATATATTTAATTATTATTTATTTCCGTATATGGTACTGATGACTAATAGGTACCTTCCCGGTCCTAAAACCGCAAGTTATAATTTATTTATTACTGTTCATATTATCCTTATTTACTGTAGGTGCTTTAACTAACCACACCGTTTAGGTCTATCAACTTGATACTTACTACCTCATTAATTCTTATATAAAGTGTCACCGTTCATCACATTGGTTAGTTATATATATGGCAGGTAGCCATTCTGTTGATATGCTTTGTTTACAGTACACTAGGAAATACCAAACAGCAACATTATATCCGCATCACTTTTTCCCCACCATCATCACATTTACAGTGAGGTCGCTGTCCTTACTCTGATTACTTGATCCCGGCATGCTACCGACTAAACCCTACTATTCAGCTCGATAGGATAGGTTAACGTGGTTAGGGACAATCTCTTCGTTAGGAGACACATAGTGCACGCCTCTTTTCCGGTTGTTGTGGTAACATAGCCCCACACTCCGTCAAGGTTGCGTAAGATTGGCCAAATACCTATAGGGCCTCGTATATATCAAGTTTTTGTCTCTTTCCACGATCCACCAGCTGCATGGCTGTTAATTGCTTGGACGTCCCATCAGCACGTTGGTCGGATCCGACCCTGGGAAACTATCGGAAGTTTCCGAGCGGTGATGGTTAAAGTGCTGATTTACATACATCTCCCCCGTCTCTTCGGATACTTGTTGGCTAGATAACCCTGCCAATGAAGGAAAGCACTGCGAAAACATATAGTTATGAATGTGAGTTTGATAGTTAAATTATCGGCCTGCAGTGCATATCTGGGCGCATTGGAACTTAAACCCAAGGACAGGTCAAAAGTTAGATCCGTAGGATTTGGTGACGGACGAGATGCGCATTGCAGTGTCTTGGAAGGATCTTGGAATCCGCCACGCCCTCACGGGAAGGACGCTCGCGATGGATATTCGCCTCTCTATCCCCACCTTAACGATATATCAGTGATCAAACTTGCTTATGTGAAATGCATTGCATTGTCCGGGTGATGTTGTATGTGGTTACGGAGCAAGGTAGTCGAATTTTCGCAAAATTCGGATGCGTTGCGATGTAACATGTACGCACGTTGTCCGTGGAGGTAGATGCTCTTTTAAAGTGACCTACGGGAAATCCCGGACACTTGCGGCCAAAGCTAGTTTTTGTTTCTAACAACTCAATGGTATGTTAGACTGTAGCAGAAGGCCCACATAAATATAGCAGCATCTACCAATACAGCATCTTGCAACTACATAAGACGGTGACGTGGGAATTCTTCGAAAATCGCTTGTTCCGTCTTCACGTAAACCAGTACGTATCACGTTAATTATGGTTTCACTAGGATCTTCACTTAGCATTTTTCTGTTGAACAAAAGAGTGGACCTTTTTGTTAGCTCTTTTCCTCTGCTTCGGCGTCGAAGGCATTTTCCTGTGACGTAGGCCCGCGCGAGGCACGTGCCTCTCGCAACAGCGAGAATTCCTGTGACGGAGGCCCGCACAAGGTACCTTCCTCTCGCACCATCATGAAACATTCGGTGACGGAGGCCCGCGCGAGGCACTTTCCTCTCGCAGCATCATTGTTCTCTCTATTAAGCGCTACGGATGCTTCTCTTACGAGGATACCTCTGCGGATTCAAGGATCTGTGTGGTACCTCCGGCAACACCACGTGCAAAGAACACCAGCTGGCTCTGTATTGTGTATTATTGTATGCTCACTTACTGTCAAACGATTGTCTTGTTTGTATAGTACTTACCTATATTTCTAGTATAATATTCAAATTGTTCCATTCTTTAAATTAGTATGGATAGACACTCCGGTGACACAAATAGTTGGGACGACACCGTGTGGTTCAATCTCGGTAGCAATGGTCGCACGGCCCCACTGGAACATCAGTGTTCCACCAGCTCTAGAAGCTGGTCTTTCTACACCGCGGAGAGACGTCATATGGGATCCGCAACCCCGAGATCCGCAGATAACCAGCCATCCCGGTCATCGTGCAATTGCGGCGCAATGGGCGGATATCTATCGGTGGACCAGCACGTACCCTCGCGAGCTACACAGGCGGGCGAACTGGTGGGAAGGCAGTCATTTCGGGCGGGTGGGCGGGCGGGTGGGCGGGTGAGCTGGTGGGTGAGGGAGGGGATGGCGGACGGGCGGGTGGGCAGGTGCTGGGGGGGGGGGAGCGAGCTAAGGGACATGGCAATTTATTGAGCCTAAACAAACTTTATTTACGCCAATATTCTGCCCAGAAATATGCTTCATCTGATTACCTACTGAAGGCCGTTTATGAATGAAATATTGTTTTATTTGAGTAAGTTTAAACTGTATCACATTTTCACCCTGTTGTCACGTTTACCAGCTTATAAATCTTATCTATTATGTAAGGCTTGGTGGGTGTATTTATGTAACACTCTATTTGGATGGATAGATTACCGACAGATTAGACAGTATAGATACATACTTGTGTCTGCAAGCATCAGTCTACGAGGTAACATCTCGGTAATGTAACACCGAGTGGGTAGTACGCTACCCGCGAAGAGTGATGTATATTTTCACAATAGATTTATTTCCACAATAGGCCGATGGTCCTTAAGTGTTCAGTACATAAGCATCTTTTGCCGGAACACTAGCATAATACAATATTAAATTACTATATAATTAAAAATTAACATTTGTTTAACAGTATTTATTTACTCACAACATGATACGGACATGAATCTGTTAAGCCTTTCGTACCGAAGACGGCAAGCACCGGCCTCTGTGGTTGTCTTGAGGAATGGCCATTTGCAGGCCAAGAGAAGACTACCCCTGAAATTTTACCTCTAGAATGACTAGCTCGATAACCGAGCCAACCCTTCCAGTGGTAAACCCTCAATAATGGTCTTCTTCGGGCCTGAAAAAGAACAAATAATTTGATTTTCATGATTGAAAATTAGCAATTAAAGTGTTAGCAGACACTATCTATAAGCCCCCCCTCCAATGCCCCACCCGCAAAATCCCAAACAATACCATTATACTTATGACAGGCTGTGAGGGAGGAGAAATGAGGTGCTAGGAAAGGAAGAAAGAAAGAGAAAGAAAGCTGAAAGAAAAGAAAAGAAAGGAGATGGAGAAAATACATTTAGTTTACCCATTTTGGTCGCGCAGAAGAAAAGCGTTATATACAAAAGCTGCTAACTTTTGGACTGTTGAGTTGCTATTACTTTTTAACAGTTCGGGACATTTATAAACATTTGGCCTTTTCCAATAATATGTTTTTATATATCTCTTTCGTAATTCGCTGTACATTGGGCATAGAATTAAGAAGTGATATTCGTCCTCTATATCATCACATGTCTGACATTTTCGTTCTTCTATAGTGGTATTGCAATAGGTCTGAGCCACCTTCATGTTTCAATGAATAGTCTATGCGACCCGCTACGTAATTTGCTAAGAGCATATCGATGTTTTGCAATCCTTTCTTTATCTAAATATTGCTTATAACCCAAATCGTCTGAAAAATATCTATAAAATCTTGTTTTGTTGCCCTGCTCCAAAAATCCCATCCATTCCTAAGTATACATATCACAAGCTCTCTGCTTATATTCTAAAACAAATTGATTTTATAGACATTTAATCCCTACCCTTCTCATATATTATTAAAATCTTTCGAGCATAACATATATCTAAAATATTAGACCAATTGTTGTATAACACAGTGTATGTGTTTACGATAATCCGGTACACATATAGCGTAATTGACAGATTCAAGAAATTGAGGGATCCATTTCTAACTATGCCCGCCAATTTTTAGCTATGCCCCGCCAATTTCTAGCTATACCCTGCCTATTTCTAGCTAAGCTCCTCACGCGAGCTACGCATGTTTGAATAGATTTTAACGCTTTGCTCCCTTGATTCCCAGAATCCCGATTTTCGAGGTAAGTATAAAGGTAAGCTGTTGAATATTTTGAAACTAATTTACCGTAGGCATCGACAGTCAACCCAGTCAAACTAGTTTCAAAACACAATATATATTAACTGTCTCGCTGATGCAAACCACCAGATAATAATTTCAATGGACAATAACTCTGGACCTGCTGAATATTTTAAAAACAATTTGACTGAAAGTTGTTGGTGGCTCAGCCACCAACAACTTTCAGTCAAATTATTTTCAAAAAATTCAGCATATCCAGAGTAAACCACATGAAAAATGTGGTCTATAGAAGTTCAGCAGGCAGATAGTCAAATATTAATTTCATTAATTAAATACCACCCCACCCCCACCCCACCCCCGACACCCCCCACACACACCCACCCCAACTCATATGGTTGCTGTCGAGCGCGTGTCCCTTTCGTGCCCAACCACAATTTTGATTATAACGTCAGCTAACAAGGGACGTATTCTGATTATGATGACATATACTTGAGTATCAGATCGGATCTTTTGATTGATGAAGTATATTTGCAAAGGCAGCTGGTACGCGCCTATGACACCCGGAACTAGGTGAGGTCACACCCACCTTTCCTGCGCCAAATTTAACTATGGGAAAATGTTATGGTTTGCTTACAGAAAAAATATATTGTGTACCCGGCCACCTGTTCCCTCGATGATTTCTTCGTTACCATTATTTAGAGCGTAGTCGTTCATAAGTGTTTTTATCTAGAGGGAATACTCATAGACATATTTACATACTAGTTGTTCCATATTACTAACACGCATTTTAAGCACGCGCGGGCACCCACTCCACCACACATCTCCCCGCACGATGTAACGTGGATGTAAGCCTACCACCATTCCAAAATTATCTTCCCCTTCCTCCCTGGGATTGGTGCGGGTGGGGAGGGGTGGGGTGGGGGGGGGGAGTGGTTGGTGGTGATTTTGGAAAAATACAAGCCAGGAGTGAATATTTGGGTTGCAATTTGGGTGCAATTAGAGGCGTGTTCCGGATAATTAGTGGGTCTGCGGGTCTTCCCTCGGAAAATGGTGAAAATTAGACGCTCTGAGGTTTGGGGGTTGTGGGTGTGGTGGGGGTAATAATTCCCACCCATCCTGGGTAATGCAAACAACATCTACCATCCCTACAGTAGCCGCCACTGAGCTCGGATGTTTTTATTCCTTAATAAGTTATTCCCAACTGTTAATGGAAGGATACAATCTGTCACTCAAATATTTAACGTCATAATCAATTAGGTCACTAGTTCGCTGACGTCACGATCATAATGACGTATCTAGATTTGTTACGAGCACTGAAATATCCGTCAAGTGTACGAACTGTATGTCATTGGTGAATATTTTGAAACTAATCTAACTTGGGGCTGTTGCAGTCAAATTAGTTTCAAAATATTCAACAGCTTTCCTCTATAGTTACCTTGAAGTTGGGATTCTGATCATTCTGGGTTCACAGTCTATACAGTGCTTCCAACACACGCGCAGAGTGGGCGGGGCGTATAGCTAGAAATGGGCGGAGCATTGCTTGAAATGGATCCCTCTAATCTTTGTGGGTGATTATAAATTATGCTTTTTACGTGGTACGCCCGGATAACGCAACTTACTGTGCCGATACCGGGCCAATACTGAAAGTATCGGTAGGGTATTGGCCGGCATCGACCCACAGTAAGCTGCGTTATCTTGGGTGAGTCTCGCACTAGAATTTGATCGAAAATGAATTTGTTCGAAAATGAATTTGTTATTAGCTAGCATCATAAACACATCTAACACTGCCAAATTAAAAAAAACCGGTTGCATGGCATATCTCGTTATTTCTTCGTTTGACACGGATTTCAAATAAACAGAGCCACATTGCATTCGCTTAAAAGTGCCTATTCACATCAGAGTGCCTTAACACATTAACCCTCGAATTTGTTCAGGAAAATTAAAATTTTCTCATAGATAATCTCCATTTGTAGACCAAGAGAAAATGTATTTATTTTTAATTTACCACTGGAATGACTGTCTCGGTTTTCAAAAATAGTCTTCTACTGGTATGCAAATTGACATTTTGGGAAACCATTGCAGAAGCCGTTTTTGGCTGGTGTACGTGTTAAATGGTTCAAATAAAAATGTTAAAATTGTGTACTTTTAGAGGCTTCAATTGTGTTACTAGATGTAAAGAAACGAAAATCTTAACATATGATAATTTCATTAATATACATGAATTAATATAATCTTTTTATTTGTGAATTTGAATTAGGGACTTGTGTTGTAAATTTCGGATCTAGATTATGACGTCCCAAGATGATGATGACGAATGAATATGTTTGGAGTAAGATTCGGCTCGTCGTCTTGGAAGACTATTATTTTCTGAATCTTTGGGCCTAACTTATCAGAAGATACACAGATTCGTGATGAAGATGATTTCACCAACGTTTCTTAACTAACTCGAAGATTTGATGATGACTTTCTAGCGTCAACCTAACGGCTGGCTTTTATTAAATAATAATAATAATTTAACTGAATACAAACAAATAAATCTCTGGCAACGTTAGTTGCTATAAAACAAAGCTCACTGCCTGTATTTTAAATACACAATCTAAATAATATTCCTAACAGACTAATTGAAAATTTCTATGTTCAACTTGCTAACAAGCCAGACCAGGAAAGAGTTGGATTACCCAACGAGATTTTGAATTTGTATGTACTCGCGCGAGTGCCAAAATGCGATAATTACATTTTCAAAGTTGCAATGCTTATTTATTTCATCAAATTTCATTTCGTCAACTCTTCACAAGAATAAAATCATGCTCATGGATTGGACAATCCCATCACCCACGCGATGACCCTGTCCGCTCCTGCGCCCCTCGTCTCTTCGTAGAAGTGTTAACTGAATTCAAATTCATCATGAGAAAGGCATGCAAAATGACAAAATCTAATGTGGAATAGTTTATCAACAAATTTCTGATGTAGCAGAATAGTTTCACTTTAGTTTATAAATAATTCTTAAAAGCGAACTTGGTTACACCTTAACCAAAAACGACCGATTTTGTTGCGAGATTATAGTCTCTAGTTATTACATAAATAGAAGGTTACATTCAACTCTCCCTTGATGCGCCATGGTCAAACAAATGGTTAACTATGATAACGAATTCCTCAACAAAATACATTGCAGGCGTAATCAAAACAACACCTGCATACTGGTTGGTTTCATAGTGCTCGATCCTAGCGCACTATAACTTAATAGTATTTTCATGATACCATCAAAATATAGCGAGCCATCCTGTAGAGCTGCGACTCAAAGTCCAACACACATCCGCGTTACGAAAAATCCGATGAACAACAAATTTGCAGATGCTGATGAAAGTCAATTTCCAAATATAATTACAACATTATGTGTTCAATGATTTGAACACACACTAGTTTGACATTGACAACCAAAATCTTGTGCTGCACAATCCTGCCACAAATCAGCAAAACAAATTTCATCAACATCGTTAACGTACACAAACTGGCGGGCGAACAGTGATAAATACAATAACAATTACAGTAAATAACGACCACAGATTGAGACTGAATGCATCAAAATAGCAGATTATTCCTAATAGATCCTATTCCGATAAATTATCTATTCTATAAATATGATGACAATGGATATATTAACTTTACGTGCGTTTGATGCGTGTGTGCGTGTATGTCCGACCGTTTGTAGGTATGTATGCTACTGATGAAAACTGTTGTTGTATCTGTGTACCTTCTTAAGATAATTTACATTAGGCGTCGTGAGACGTACCCAACATGCGTCAGCTACATAGTGTTAACCGGAGCGTGCACTCTCCAACCAACTGTAACCGATGCATATTTACAGTGTGTCTAGTCTAATTCAATTTCACGACGTAAAAAATTATATTAATTTATATGTAATGAAATGACGATATGTAAAGATTTATTTTCGTTTCACTGCATTTAAGCTCACAATTTAATACTCTAAATGTATCCAATTTTAACTGTTTTATTTGCAAGCATTCTGGAGTGAATACGCACCTTTAATAGTCGCTGCAATCTTACCAGAATCTGCACTTATTGTGCGACGGAATTCTAGGTAACAAGATAAAACCGACAGATAACGATATTCTTATGCAATTCAGATTGTTTTCATTTTCTGATGTTGTATATACACGTGTGTTATCCGTTGCAGAAATCTAGTTTATTTAACCATTTAAGTTTCGTACTCTGGCGGATACGTATAGCGACGTCAGCCTACACGTGGCGTAATCGAGTATGACGTCATATACTTGAAAATCAAGGTTAAAGCCCTGAAGTGCCAAATAACAGAGAAATCTGCAAGGTTTGTGTTTCAGAATTTGACATTTCATTCAATCTAAGACTCTCAATCATCCTGTATGGGTAAAGGGAGGTAATCTAGTTTAAAAGCGAAAACTGATAATATTCAGGCCCATGGGGTGCCCTTCCACATGGACCTGTGACCCAGGGGTGATGGAAACGTGAGAGGATGCAACAGGGTATCTTCTAATAAGTCAATTCACCTTTCCAGAGTACCAACCCATCAAATGACGTCATAATGAACTCCGTGATGTGTACAATGATATCATAATGAATGACGTCATGAATGACGTCGATAAGCACGTCACGAACGCATATTTGAAGACGGTCTATGCGTTGTTGTACAAATTGTTTGCTTTTACTATTTAATAAATATTCTGTTGAATATTTTGAAACTAATTTGACTGGGCGCTGTTGCTGCCATAGGCAGCAATAGCACCCAGTCAAATTAGTTACAAAATATTCAACAGCTTCCCTGTATAGTTTTCAAGAAAATGATAGCTAGGGCATGTGGGGATCGATCAATCCCAACACGGCGAGCTGTGGGTGGAGCTTAGCTAGTGATGGGCGGGGCATAGCTAAAAATGGAAAGGTCAATTGCCCGTCTCTGATGAAGAGGAGTTCATTTCTGCCAAAAACGACTACTGGTAATGTTGAGTAAGTACCCTTCAACTTGGTCATGTGCCCTGCATACGAGTCAACACCTTCAGGATTCCTAGTGTAACATCCTGGCCAAGTATGGTAATGATCCGATCAAAACTCTGGGTGTAGTCGTTGTTCAAATGTCAATATTGAATTGTAATTTTGATAACCAAGGAGTACCCTTCCACATGGGCCTGGGTAGGAGTATTGTAGGAGGAGATGCGGTCCAAATATTTTGACGAAGAATAACGAACGAAAGAAGATGAAAAACCCTGAGTGAAAAAAGCCGAAAACTGGTAAATTTGACGCCCAAGCAGTACCCTTTCACTTGTGCACCTGAGCTGCAGATAAATCAACACCTCCAGGCCTCAACTGAAAACATTCTGACCAAGTACGGTAGTGATCCGATCAAAACTGTGTGCGTAGTAGCATTTCATAGATCAATATTGAAAATCCCCATCATTTCCTATGGGACTTTTTTGCCCACGCAAAGGTGTGTAGCTCGGAAACTATTAGATAGATCCACAATAAAAACTAGAGCACGCGATTCCAGACTGAGTAGCAGAAGTTAACCAAATTTGTAGTTGATCGGATGAAAACTGTAGGAGGAGATGTGGTCCAAAGTTTCTGACGAAGAATAATGAAAGAAAGAAGAAAAATCCTCAGTGATTAATTAAAGCGAACCATCCTCTTTTTTTACCAAACACACAAAACTGTCTATCGTCGGTAATTGGTATTATACTAATACCACATATATCAATGTAAAGTTGATCTGAGTGTAAATAAAGTTCAACTTCAAGTTCATTAGTTTTTATATCGCATCTAATATGTGTTAACAATTGGCTAAGAACTCTAGTCAAACCAGTCTCCAACGTAAGTGCAATTATCAAGTTGTCACTAAAGATCCGCAATCGCTACTAAATTCAGCTCATTTGAGCGTGAATGACGTCAGATACTGCTGCCCGAGTAGACAAGATGAACGCGCTCGCAATGACAAAACAATGCTGTGTTCAAAGGGTTGTGAATTCAATTCAATTCAATACCCACACTTATTACACGTATATGGGGAACATATGTACATGAACTTTCAGTATCGACCCGGTATTGGCACCGCATCGACCCAGTAAGCGGCGTTATCAACGTAGTACCATGTTGTAGATTGCCGCGTAAATGGTGTAGGGCCTACGCCATAAACAATGCGCTACTCCACAAGGCCTTACCTAGCACTAATTACGAAACAATGGAGGAATCCAGTTTTAGTGATGCCGCACCCATCTTTAGATAAGCTCCAACCACACTTCGCCCGTGTTGGGACCGATTGATCCCAGGACTACATGACTATTAATTTCCAGAAACTACAGGTAAGAATTCAACTACAAACAATTTCAAATGTAAAATTATAACCTACAGTATATGATGAATAGAATCTCAAAAGCGATACCATTTCGTATCAAATGTATCACAATCGCTGAAGCTCATAAAAATTAGAATCTTCTGAACTCGTCTGATAATTTTTTAACGAAATGGCAACATTTTGTGGGCCTGTTTCCTGTTATCTGAGGGATTTCTGCTCTCTTTGCCGTTTCACCGGCGCCATACTTCGTTTCTTATGCTCATTTGATGTGCATTTAAAAACGATTGGTAATGATCGCCCTCGTTTTTCCTATCTCTCTGTGTAATTTCCGCGTGTGTTGCGCACTTTTTTATTTACGGATGATTCATGGCTGATATATCGGCGCATACTTAGCTTACATAGCCAATAGCACACCGCTGTTCCAGTCAATTCTTTGTCATAAAACATGTAATAGCTGCTTTCCCACTGGCTTTCTGAAACGGGCGATTTGCTAATTATTGCGCAACATTACGATGGTGAGAAGAGGTGTGTAGTTGTGGCTGGTCTCTAGGGAGGCGCGGTAAACGATACAGAGCGATGAGAAATAGAATGAGCTTATTACTTAGAATAAATCGGGTTTATAAAGGAATCTAGTTCTAGCGATTGCACGTTCTATTCATTTCTAGCTAAGCTCTGATACATTTTTATTTATGCGTAAAGGAATCAGCTTGAATCTTTGAAAGCTGAATTTCCATAATCTAAAATTACAGATAACTATACAGGTAAGTTGTTAAATATTTTGAACCCAATTTGACCGGAGGCTGTTGCTGCAGCATCAGTTCCCAGTCAAATTAGTTTCAAAATATTCAACAGAATGTTTATTAAATTGTAAATTCATCAAAGACATACAATTCGTACACTTTAGTGACGGACTTTTCGATTTTCCTGACGTCACCGCGCCATTTGGCGCATTTTACTGTGACGTCAGCTAGCATGTTACGTATTTAATTATGACACCAGATACATTAGTGACAGTTCGGATCCCTCCAATACAATTTCTAATATATTGTTTATTTCAGTTGAAGAACGAGCTACAGAACCTGTGAGTCGATTCCTTGTCCCAATCCTGTTTAATTAGAGAGCATTTGATATGAGAGACAGTAACTCGGTACCTTTGGAGATTGAAGCTAAAATGTGTTCGGTTCTCACTTTCTATAACCACAGTTTATCAGGCCATGTATTAAATCTGATAATTTAGTTCCATTGACGGCCAAGGCATTCAGTTAGGCGTGTGATGTAATAAACTATGCATAAATAATCAGTTCTGAATTATATATGTAGGCCCTATTCGTTGTACATATTCATGCGTGTCTGGGTTTTTTCGTATATCAGTTTTGTAAATACGTATACAAAGTATTAGTTTTTCGTCTATCGCTGGAAAAAAGTGCGTTGTTTGAAGTATTTTTGTACCTGGTACCTGTCCAAGAAGCAGTCGTTTTACAACCTATTATACTAATTTGTGTAATGTAGTTATTAGTTAAATGTGGCAGTATACTTAGTGTTTGTTTTCAACGAGTGCTTGTCGACGGCAAGTACGTCCTATTCTGAGAACATAGTTCCGAGACATCACCTAGGAATATTTAATGAGACTTATCTACAGGAGACGATGTTGTTTAGATCTATCGTTTTCTGGCCGAGATAGAAGCCCGCAGGTAAGATTTTCTGATAACGCGGGTTACTGGGCCGGTCTTGGGCCAATAACGAGCCAATGCGGCCAAGTATTAACACAGTACAGGTCCAATAACATACGTTATCACGGTTA
This sequence comes from Chaetoderma sp. LZ-2023a, assembly GCA_034401795.1. NCBI lineage: Eukaryota > Metazoa > Mollusca > Caudofoveata > Chaetodermatida > Chaetodermatidae > Chaetoderma > Chaetoderma sp. LZ-2023a. The sequence continues at coordinate 125,911,893 of CM067369.1, forward strand.
TTTAGTTTATATTTTGAAATATATAACTCGTTAACCCACCGAAGCCAACCTACAATAAAAATTTAACATAGCACTTTACCCATTAAAATTGGCGTGTCTTATGCTTAAAGCAATTTCCTAGTACAACTATTCAATATTTTGAAACTGCTTTGACTGGGACCTGCTACTGTCCCAATTATATTACATTCAAAATATTTAAACAGAAAGAATGTGTTTATTCGGGTCTGTAGAGGATAACGGGTTAAATGTACTCACAGGTGTACCACAGGTTTTGATTAACATGGAGAAAACATGTGCATCGGTGTTTTTTATGGACGTCATATTGCATATTCGAGCGGGTGAAATCACATGATGAAAATAACCATGACCACAATAGTCCATCAGGCTTCTAATATCAGAATATGTCACTGCGAACAGGAGGCTAAAGGACCTTTCCAGCTTATCAATCCATCATATGACGTCATAATCAACCACGTGACGTGTAGGATGACGTCATAATCAATTTTGGTCATGGATGGCGTAGCTAAGTACGTCATTACGCATAATTCACTGTTCCAGAGTAGCTATCTTTCATCCGACGTCATATGACGCCATAATCAGCTAAGCGGTGTGTAGAATGGCGTCATAATCATTATCGGCGTCATAAATTATTCTATTAGACGAGTCTTTAACTCCTGATGGTTCGACACGTTGTACGAGTTGCAAAAACGTTGTAACAGTTGTAAACCACAGGCAGCAACAGCACCCAGTCAAATTAGTTTCAAATATTCACCAGCTTACCTGTCAGTATAGTTTTCTGGAAATTGATAGTCAGGGAGGTCAGAGATCGATCAATCCCAACACGAGCGAGCTGTGGGTGGAGCTTAGCTAGAGATGGGCGGGGCATAACTAAAACTGGAAAGGTTCATTAGCACCAAAAAGACCATTTGTGGACACGACTGGCAAAAGTCTCAAATTTTCTGAAAAGCTAGGCATCACCATGGGGATTAATAAAATCTCATGCTCCAAAATATCAATGTGGGAAAGCTGTCTGATGGACATTTTACAAAATGGCGGTTAAAGTACAGAAATAATGTTAAATCTGCTGTCTAAAAAGAACGTAAAACATTGTATTAATAATATGTACTTACTAGATAACTTACACATGGCAGCATGTGTTCATTGCTTCATAATGAACAAACTACATTGCAGGACTAGTGCCTATGGTGTTAATATTTGTTCTCTAATGTTACGGTTCGAACACAGCTCCACCTTTCAATTTCCATTTTTGAACGGAAATCTAGCATTATTTATGTGTTTTAACTCGATATCAATGTCCTGTTCTGGTAAGTATTCATTTTCAAGTTCCTCAAATAATTGGCTTTGTTTTGGACCTGGCACTAACCATCTTTGAAGGGCCGCAGAGCTTTCATCCAGTCCAATTATACACCCTCTCCCCCACCACCAACCCACGTTGCCCTTCGCATTTCAGTTTCTTGTTCGTGGACTTGATCATTTAGAATTCGTTAAATCGTTTAGACGACTTGCTAACCCAGTACTCTGGTACCTCATCTTTGACCATGTATGAAAGTGATTTCATATCTCGGATATGGACAAGAACAAGAATTTAAGTCCCTCCCAAGATACCACGCGATGAGAGAGAGAGAGAGAGAGAGAGAGAGAGAGAGAGGGGAGAGGGGGGGGGGAGAGAGAGAGGAGTGGGTGGGTGGCGGGGGGGGGGGGGGTAAGTGGAACTAGAGAATGTGAGCGGATGAACAGCAATGTGTGTATCACAACCATTAAGCACAATATCCCAAAATTAAAATGGTCGGACAATCTTTAATCATATTTTTCCTTCATGACTCAAAGGTAATAGAAGTGTCACCTTCACTAAATGCATCTTACCTGAAATCTAGAAAGAGCCAACGCAGTTACATTGTGGCAGTGTCTTTGTGTGCGTTATATTGTATGCCTTGAGGCATGAGGCTGTCGTCCAGCTGTCGCCAAACTTGATTCCATCAATGCTTCCGTCCAGCCACGAGATTCTAGTAGTTCACTGATGCATTCCATAGACCTTTGTCTAAAAGGAGACCACCAAATGTGATTATTAATCTATATTCTCGATATAGATCGGGATATGGCTATTGTGTGTATTTAAAATGGCGAAAATTGGACAGCCACCGGCAGGAGCAGATATCTGGCTCTGATTAAGATGATCCGTCAAAATCTTCAATATCTTCATTGATCCCGTTCTAAGCAATAACGTATGTCCCATCCAAAGAAGGAGGTTCGAGGTAATAACTTCAGATGTCTCAACTATGTCGGATAGCCAACGGCACATCGAATCCATGTTTCTTCTATCAGAACGACTTCAGTTATTTGCCCAGGAACGTCAGTTGTAGATGCACCAGGGAGATCAACTGTTTAAGATGTTTTGCGGCTGCAGGAATCACACCGTACGATTCAGAAAGTGAAGTCACTGTCATCTCACTGGTTTGCCGGAGTGAATATGCATCTCGAGAAATTCCGGGAATTTCCTCTGTGAGAAATTTAATCACACTGATGCTGGTTCCATGGAATGAACTTTGAGCAGCTGTTGATGATAAGCTATGTTCTATGTTATCAAGCCTACTGATGGTAAAAATATATGTTTTGAGATTTGACGGACAAACTGTTCTCCATTTCACACTGTGTGCACATGTCCAGATGAATGCCACTTTCAAGTTCAACGACACGGTCGTATGTTATGCAAACACCCAGTAATTAAATTAGTGACAAATCACTATCTCCTCCACTGCCCTCTTTTTAACGACCAATGAGTCTCTGTCCAAAATCAGCTCGGCCTAAAGAATATCTCTCTTGCCACACTGACAGCTAATCAACTTTTATACGGCATTAACAATGTCGACTTGGAAAAGAATATTACAATATGTAACGCCGTATGCCAATACATAGTCAATACCAACCGCTTTAAGTAACTTCCTATCTGTTAAATTCGCAACTATAAGTGCGAAATGCAAACTGCCCAACATATACAAGCATTGTGAACGCAGCATTAAGAGCTCCTCACCTTACCTTTCTCACTCTTGTCAAATTCTTAGTTTATACCCTGTTTCTCATATTCTCCTCTCCTCTCTTTTTGTCTCTCTTTCCTTAACTCTCCCCCACCCCACACATACACACTCCATCCCAACCTCTCTCTCTCTCTCTCTCTCTCTCTCTCTCTCGCTCTCTCTCGCTCTCTACTTCCCTCCCTCCCCCATCTCTTCCCCCCCCCCCGCTCTCTCCTCTCTCTCTCCCGCTCTCCCCCTCTCTCTCTCTCTCCCACTCTCTCTCTCTCTCTCTCTCTCTCTCTCTCTCTCTCTCTCTCTCTCTCTCTCTCTCGCATTATGCACACACGCACGCCAATACGTACGCACACACGCACATATTCACGTACACATACGTAAGCGTGCGAACTACCTAGACAATTGTAATCAGTGGTTGATATAAATTATCATTTAACTAGTTATTCATACGTTACTATTTAATTATGTTTTATTATACCCCATCTTGATGTATTTATTAATGTATTGTATTTGTATGTATGGGAGACACGTGTATTTCTTACTGTGCTCCCATTGAACAAAATAAAATGCTGTTTAAACCAAACACCCAGTAACGCGAGTTGTTCAATTATCTTCTTACCCCTTGTTCGAAGTATGAAGTTAAGGTCAATGTAAATTGGTAGTCGTTGTTCACGCTATAAAAAATGCCCCTTGTTTACCGCTTCCTTTCTGTGACTTTTCTTAGAGTTATGAACATCTGTGAAATAGTCAAACAACGGGCCTTTCCAGTTTATCCATCAATCATATCACGTCATAATCAACTACGTGACGTGTATCATGACATCATAATGAAGGACGTCATGAATGACGTAGATAAGTTCGCCACGAACGCTTAATTGATGACGGACTAAGCGTTGTTGCACGAACGGTATGTCTTTACTATTTAGTACAGATACCGTCTAATATTTTGAAACTAATTTAGCTGGGCGTTGTTGCTGCCATAGGCAGCAACAGCAACTAGTCAACTTAGTTCCGAAATATTCAGCAGCTTTTTCTGGAAATTGATAGTCAGGAAGTTCAGTGATCAATTAATCCCAATACGGACAAAGTGTGGGTGGAGCTTAGCTAAAGATGGGCGGGCATAGTTAAAACTGGATTCCTCATTTATCTTCTTGCTCCTTGTTCGAGTATGGATGTTAAGGACAATGTAAATTACTAGTCGTTGTTCAGGCTTTAAAGAGTGCCTCTTGTTTACTGTTACCTTTCTGTTACTTTTTCTTAGAGTTATGAACGTCTGTGAAATAGTCAAACAAGGCTGCGGATAATTTGCGGTTACTTTCGGCCGATTTGGCCTACATAAAATAACAAGTTATTGGTTTTATTGGCGTCTATCGAGTCCATGATTCCCGGTTCCATTCACGCGGTAGCCTGACAATCGAACGAGATTTGAAACCCGCCCAGCTGATTATCAGTTGATCACGCTAACACCACTGGCCAGCCTATATATACAATCATAGATTTTTCTTGTCACTGTGGAAGGAATGTCTCATTGAACTGATTTTCGATTGTATCCACTTTGGCAAAACACAAAGCTTCCTCCTCACAGCTTACAAGTGATCAAGTTCAAGTTCAAGTTTATTTATACCCAGGTCACCATATTGTGACGTATGGGGATCTTTCATATTACAATTATTTTGTACGTACACAGCTGTAATCATTCATACACAATTGTATTATTATTATTATTATTATTATTATTATTATTATTATTATTATTTTTATTATTATTATTATTATTATTATTATTATTATTATTCTAGCTTATTATCATTATCACTAACGACATCAACACATTTCCATCGTCATTACAATGATCATCATTATTATTATTATTTTAATTTTAAACTTATTATCATTTTTGGTATTAGCAGTATTATTATCACCGTCATTATCAGTATTAGTGTCACAACTACTATCATTATTATGTCCTTCATAGTCGTTAGTATCATCCTCATTTCCATCGGCATTAACCTCATTTTTTGTTTACATCGTCATAGTCATCATTATTATAATTATTATTATCATTATTGTCTGTCATCGTCTTCGTCGCTTTTGCTGTTGTTGGTGGTGGTGGTGGTGTTGTTGTTGTAGTCGTTGTTGTTGTTGTTGCGGCTGTTGTTGCTATATTAGTGTTGTTGTTGTTGTTGTTGTTGTACTTGTTGCTTATGTTTATATTTATGTTGTCTTCTTCTTTTCGATCGCTGGTATCACACTTGGAGAGTTCTCAAGATGAAATCTGTGGTTTTCTGCAGTTCTTCCACAGACCCATACAGCTTTTCAAGAAAAGAGGTTGACAAAGGCCAGATCTCTTCTCTCAGCAACTGATACGTACTGCAACATTGAAGTATGTGCTCTGTGGTCTGTTCTGCTTCTCCACAAGGACAAGCGGGCGATGTCGTAAGGTGGAACCGCCTGTACATGTGTTTGTTTAGTCTGTTATGTCCAGTTCTGAGACGAAAAATGGTCACTTGCTCTGGCCTCGAGAGATGATGGTAGGCATCGTCTGATTGAGGTGTTCTATAGAGTGACTTGATGATAGTCTTCATCTCTGTATGTGTAACCATGTTTTCTGTCTGATTCTCTTCTGCACCCACCTTTGCCATCTTGTCTGCTTCCTCATTTCCTTGGACTCCACAGTGTGAGGGGATCCACTGCAATGCTATCCGAAAGCATTTGATGGTTTGTAGTGCTTCTTCAAATTGTGGCAGCTTACCTTTGGTGATAGCCTCAAGGACGGAGCGGGCATTAGATAAAAAGACAATCTGTGCAATAGGGTCTGCTGTTCTGCTGATGGTATTAGCTGCATGGACCAGTGCTTCGACTTCAGCTCTGTAGTTTGTGCAGTGTTTGCCTGTCGGTATTGCAGCTGGCTCATGTTGTCCGTTTGGATACTGTATGTGCAGTCCGGCACCTTCGCTCCTAATTGTATCTTTGGCTGATCCATCTGTGTAGATCCTTATCCATGTCTCCTGAGGGTACATTTCTTCCAGCATGGCTAGGGTCAGGGCCTTCTTGCTCACATCACTGTGTTCATCTTTGGTTGTGAGATGAGGTACTGTGTGTGCGAATAGCTATGCTCCCTAGTTTGTTTTCCCAGGGTAGAGGATCAAGGGTATGGTTTGGGTCTTCTATTTGTGCTGGCAACATTTCTTGGTGTTTCCTTTGAAGTGCTTTTGTCTCGTTCACAAAACTTTATCTTTTAAGTCTTCCTGATGACAGCTGTGCTTGCCTGATCTTCATCGGGTGGTTGTTGAACGATTTGAACTTTGCAGCTTGGATCAGTGCTTTGCATTCCCTTCTTTTACTAAGTGGGGGGATGCCTGCTGTCTGCTCCATTTTTTCTATTGGTGTTGATCTCATTCCACCAGTTATGATGCGCAGTGCCTGGTTTTGTACTCTGTCGAGGTTCTGTTGATGAGATTTAGCTGCTGTCATCCATGAGCTGGATCCATACTCAAGGTGTGGTCGTACGGCACCTAGGTAGATGGTCTTGAGGATCCTTTCATTGGCACCCCCACTTTGTTCCTACCAGCTTCCTCATGATGTTTAGCTTTCTTCTGGCCGTTGCCTCTGCGTTCTGGATGTGCTCCTTCCATGTTAATCTTCTGTCATAGGTGACTCCCAGGTATGTCTGCTGGTCCTCGTACTCGAGTGGAGTACCGCCCAGTGTCAGATTGCCAACCTTGGTTTTGGTGGACAGTGAGAATAGCGTGGCTGATGATTTTTCTTTGTTGACGGTAATACACCAGCGATTGACCCAAGCTGTAATTCTGTCCAAGGCGAGCTGCATTCTGTACGTGGCAGTCGTTGTGTACTCCTCTGTGCACCAGAGTATGAGGTCATCTGCCTAGAGGGCTTCTTGGATCCCATTGGGCAGCTCTGCTACAATGTCATTAATGAAGAGTATGAACAGAGTTGGTGATAATACTCCGCCTTGTGGTACCCCTTGTCTCAGCAATACATATTTATGTTATTATTATTATTATTATTATTATTATTATTATTATTATTATTATTTTGCTATTATTATTAGTATTATTGTTGTTGTTGTTGTTGTTGTTGTTGTTGTTGTTGTCGATGATGCTGTTGTTGTTGTTGTTGTTGTTGACATAGATGTCGATTGTTTATATGTTATAATAAAATATTATCATTATTGTCTGTCATCGTCTTCGTCACTGCTGCTGTTGTTGTTGTTGTTGTTGTTGTTGTTGTTGTTGTTGTTGTTGTAATAGTCGTTGTTGTTGTTGTTGTTGTTGTTGCGGCTGTTGTTGCTATATTAGTGTTATTACTGCTGTTGTTGTTGTTGTTGTTGTTGTTGTTGTTGTTGTTGTTGTTGTTGTTGTTGTTGTTGTTGTTGCTGCTGCTGCTATTGTTGCTTATGTTTATATTTATGTTGTTGTTGTTGTTGTTGTTGTTGATGACGATGATGCTGCTGTTGTTGTTGTTGTTGTTGACATAGATGTCGATTGTTTACATGTTATAATAAAATATTATTATCTTTTCGGGAATTCATTTGATATTATACCGATAAAGGCACACAATTTTCTTAACAATCGTGTGTTTTTTTGTTGAGAATAGCTCTGAAAATTTAAAGTAGTTATGTCTGTTGTAATAGATTTTTGGCAGATGTTTTTGTCAATTAATCCAACATGCCCCCCCCCCCCACACACCTCCCCCCCCCCACCCCCATACACTCGGGGAATAAAAGCACAAGGAATTCGCTATGAAATTATTCTTGTACCTCTAAATCTGAAAACCTGTCGAGTAATTTGTTTTAAAGCGTGTTCTGTTAAGCGTAATGTGCTCCCCTAATCGCGCTAAGCGATCTTCATACAGTTTATGTGAAGTTGATCTGTTGAAGATGGATATTACATCATCAAGCGAATATTCGACACTTGAAATTAGCTCTACAAATGCAGGTGCATTTGTTGTGTCTATGTTACCCTCGCTCTGATTGACAAATGACAGGTATCGATTTATGTAGGCCTACATGTTCAGGCATGATATTTATCCTCAATCGGGACCTCCACATACCTTTTCTATCATGCAAGTATCGTTAATTTCTTTTGGTGTGTCTCTGAGCAATGATTGAATATTCATGAAATTATCGATACGATTAATTGTCCGTCTCACAGAAAATGTATTTAGACGTATGTCAACTGCCTGTAATTTTAAACGAGTTGTGCTCTGCTCCCCAGTGTTTATCTCACATTTTCGTCCAGAGCCAGATTAAGGCAAGGGCTAACGGGGCTACAGCCACGGGGCACCAAAAGATAAGGGCCCCCCCCCAAATCAAAAACAATTATCGCGTTTTACCAATTTGAACGTTTTAATCCCAGTATCTCACTTTAGCAATCGCGATACACGTAATCTGTTGAGCATGCTGCCGAAAATTTTGAAACTAATTTGACTGGGCGCTGTTGCTGCCATAGGCAGCACCAGCACTCAGTCGAATTAGTTTCAACATATTCAACAGCTCACCTGCATAGTTTTCTGGAAATTAATAGTCAGGGAGTTCACAGATCGATCGATCACAACACGAACGTGGTGTGGGTGGAGCTTAGCTAGAGATGGGCGGGGCATAGCTAAAACTGAAAAGGTCCATTGAAATCACACTGACAGTAAGTAGCATTATAAAGGGCCCCTACAACTATTTAGTCCTGGGCCCCAACTAGGCTTAATCCGGCTCTGTTTTCGTCACTTTGCCTTTACTCACTCTAATTTATAATTGCTGGATTTCTGGTGACACATTACAGGAGGGATTTTTCTTTAACAGTATATTAGACGCCACCTCATTTGTCAAGAGAAATCCTTGGCGAACATAATCCAATGGACCGTTCCAATTTATCCATCCATCTATATGACGTCACAATCAACTAAGTGACGTGTAGGATGACGTTATAATCAATGACGCAATGAATGACGTAGACAACTTGTTGTACGAATTGTATGTCTTCACTATTTAATAAACATGCTGCTGAATATTTTAAGCGAATTTTACTGGACGCATAGCAACTGCATCTAGTCAAATTAGTTTCAAAATGTTCCACAGCTTACCAGTTTTCTGGAAATTGATATTCAGGGAGGTCAGGGATCGATCGGTCAGAGTTGGTGCAGCCTTTGCTAGAGATAGGCGGGGCATAGCTAAAACTGAAAACATACATTCACGAAATTGATAAACATTTTAGAAAGTTAGCGTGAACAACAGTCGCATCCATTCAGATTTTCATCTGGGAACATGACAAATCCTCTGGCGTTACAGTTTGGTATATTGTGAATATATCTCAATCGATGCTTAGTCAGACCTGCAAACAAGTATATCTGATAAATATAAATCGAAATTATTGTTCTATACCACTTAGTAAAATTTTTTATAAGTGAATACCCATTAGAAGACGCAAAGGCAGAATATTTTTAAAACTTACCACCCGACTGACTGGGCCAGTTACTGAGCCAGGCAAGTCAGTCCACTGATAAGTTCTTATAATATATACTTTTTGGCTTGAGTATACATGGTTATACAAAGCTCCTGAAACAGAATTAACATTTCAATAATAAACTTTGTATAATAGATGATGAATGGTGAGCTATATTTTGTGGAAGGCAAATGGCATTATGAAAACCTATAGCATGCCTATTTTACATGTTCAGATAAAAGACTGTATGGAACATGGGATTTTCTTAAATTATGCATTCAAGTAAGGCGCTTTGAAGTTTTGTCACATTTATCAGCTGCTTCTACGTAAAATAAATATTATACGTTGCCGGACACCAAAATCATTAACAAAAATGGCTGCCAGTCGGCCATCTTTGATTGAAATTATCTCAAATATTAAGGAGCTACAATTGCATAGTTGGTTGGATATTGATGCAAAATTGTGTTGAAATTGATTGACGAAAAGCTACGTTTACGGGTGACTTTATTCTTTAGGCATATTTTCGAGTCGCCATTTTGGAAAATGGTCGCCAGCAGCTTTCTTGTCATTTATTCTCTTGGAGCACGAGGTTGTATTTCTCCTTATAGCATTGCTCACGTCTACAGAAAACTAGGTACTTGTATCAGCCGTGTCCACATTAAGCCACCTGACTATAATGTCCGCCTGTAACATCCACATCTATCAAGTGTGGTGTCAAGGCAATAGGGGGATCCATTTCTATATATGCACTGCCCATCATGTTAAATAAATTGAAATATCTTTAAAACCTGAATTCCCAGAATCCCAATTTCAAGGTAATTATACAGGTAAACTGTTAAATATTTCAAAATTAATTTCACTGGGAGCTGTTGCTGCCTATGGCAGCAACAGCGTCCAGTCAAATTAATTTCAAAATATTCAACAGAATGTGTATTAAATAGTAGACATATAATTCGTACAGCATCATTTAGTCCGTCATCAATCAAGCGGTCGTGACGAACTTATATTCGTCATTCATACCTTAATCGATTATGATGTCATCCTACGTGTCACGTAGTTGATTATGATGTCATATGATTGATGGATAAACTGGAATCCTCCTTTATATTCAAAAGATTCCACAGAACAATTCTTACATCGTGTTCAAAATTGTGCTCACTAACATGTTTCTGTTTACGTTTTGGAAACATATTACATTATTTATTAGCTTAATGTTGTTCATGAAATAAAATCTGTCTATAAACATCACGTTACGGGTCATTTACGTTGCCCCCGCTGCCGTTGGTCACATAGTAGGCAGATTGGCTTGAAAGTCCGACATCATGCACCTGTTAATGCATGGACTCGGACGTGGGTCTTTCGCCTCTTTTACGTCACAGGTGTGTGTTTATGGGGGTCATCAATAGACCTTTCCAGTTTATCCATCCATCATATGACGTCATAATCGACTACGTTGCATTGTAGGACGACATCATGAATGACGCAGATAAGCTCGTCACGAACGCATGATTGATGACGGACTAAGCGTTGTTGTACGAATTGTAGGTCTTTACTATTTAATAAACACGCTGTTGAATGTTTTAAAACTAATTTGACTGGGCGCTGGTTGTTGCTGCCATAGTCAGAAACAGCACCAAGTCAAAAAATAATCCATATATAGCTTACCAGTATTTTTTTGTTGGGAAATTGATAGTCATGGAGTTCAGGGAAAGCGTGGGTGGCGCTTAGCTAAAGATGGGCGGGGAATAACTAAAACTGGTTTTCTTAATTGTTGTTGACCAACGCTTCATATGAAATGCCTTGAATTATATCACATATGTGCTAAATATCTTATACACTGTAACAATATTGATGTTATTTCACTCTTACAGATGCCATGAGGAAGTACGCCCGCGCAATCATCTACTGGATCTTGTCTGGTGCCATCGTCAGAATACTGCAGTTGGCGACTGTGGCTGCTCGTACGTATTCATCAATATATGTGAAGCAGGTGATAGAAAGACCACGCCATTTTCTAGCTACGCTCCACCCAATTCTTACCCCGGAATCGATTTAAAACTTTAGAAAATGAATTCCCAAAATTTTAATTTCAAGGTAAATTATACAGGAAAGGTGTTGAATATTTTGAAACTAATTTGACTGGGTTGGGGCGGGTAGTTATTTCTGCCTATGTATCCAAGTTAAATTATTTACAAAATATTAAACAGAATGTTTATTAAATCGTAAATCCATCAGATATACAATTCGTACATTTGAAGGACTATTCTAATTTCACAACTGAGTTGAAATACGTCATTATGATTGTGACGTCAGATAGCTCGTGACGTAAGAGGGGATTCTAGTTTATCCATCAATCATATGACGTCATAATCAACTACGTGACGTGTGGATTACATAAATTACGTCATGAATGATGTTGATAAGTTCGCCACGAGCGCTTGGTGTACGCATTGTATGTCTTTACTATTTAATACGCATGCTGTTGAATCATTTGAAACTAATTTGCCTGGGCGCTGTTGCCCTCATAGGAATGGCACCCAGTCAAATTAGTTTCACAGTATGCAACAGCTTACCTGTATAGTTTTCTGGAAACTGATAGTCAGGGAGGTCAAGGGTCGATCGATCCCAACACGGGCGACGTGAGTGCGGAGCTTAGCTAAAGATGGCGTGGGCATTGCTAAAACTTGATTCTTCCATTGATTATGACATCAAATACTTGCGTGATAGATCGGAGCCCTCCGTTTTCTAGTCTCCAAAAGGCATTTCTAATAGTAGATCCCTTGTATTACGATACAATGTGTCTCTAGAGACCATCTACAGAAAAAGCTGCACTAGATCGTTCGTTAATAGATTACTATGAAAGAAATAGCCAACAGGCTCTACCTAATGAAAATCTGAAAACGGTAGGCAGCAGAATTGTGTGGCAGATGCTATTTGCATAGCAAGACGATCGCGCACTGGGACAAACAAATCTCAGAGCCTGTCACGTTAGCAGTGGTCGATCTTCGGTGAAAACGCTTGTTTGACGGGAAATGTCTGGCAAAAACTTAAGAATCGCTGCAAAAAGTTAAATGACAGTTTTTCATCGGAAGATGTGAAAAAGATCGCGTTCACAGATGGAAAACACTTTACTTCATGAACATGCGCGCAATCGTCAAAATGATAGCATTTACGGACATCGGAAAAGGACATTGCCGACTCACGGTTGTACAGCGAAGCATCCCGGTCATTTAACTTTTTGCAACGAGTCTTGCATTTTTGCTCCTGTACCACCCTGAGGTACTGAGCATACCCAATTCAAGGAATTTAAAGAGGAACGCAAACAAACACGAAATAGAATCGCGCAAAAATTATTATTTTGTGTAAATTAAATAAAGTACAATACATTGTTAGCATATTTTCGAACTCCTTAATGGTAAATCTCTACACAGTGACGTCATCGCAGTGAATGATTGTTGTAATATGGCATGAACAATGTTATTGTTGTTGATGATTATAGTTTACAACCGCTTATTGAGACACTACCATATTAATATCAATGAGATACAAGATAAACCAAGCCCAGATTACGGTGTTCAGTGGACATTCATCACAGGCAGCAACAACAGCAGCAGCACCGGCGCATGCGCCTTACTGTGGATGGATGCCCACTACCAGACTAAACAAGAGATATTCTTAGATCAGTTACGGGGGCACTTGTGTTTGTTAAACTAGAACTTAGATCAGAGCTGCTGCTCTGCTTGGTAACTTTATTAGACAACAGCTTCCTCTAACCTGAAAACATCTGTGGCGTAATCTGTATTCCATTTGGGATGACAATTCACGCGATGACACCATATGGCGGGTCAGAATTCATGACTTTAAACACAATTTTAACAGTGATAAACTTTGTGAAAATCTGTCAACTTCTTTTTAATTTATAAATAAGATACAAAGTTGTATTTTGGACTGATTTTTAAAATCTAAATCTCCTTTAACCCATCTTGTGTCATCTTCAGACATGGCTCTTTAAAAGGTCTATAGAAGAGGTTTAAAAAAAAATATTTACCACTAGAATGACAGGGTCGGTAACCGAGACAGTCATTCTAGTGGTAAATTTTCAAAAATACTCTTATCTCGGCCTGCAGATAGACACTGGCTAAGTAAAAAAATAAATTTTCTTTACTATTACATCTTTAATGATCAAGCTGGCGAAAATAAATCAGTGGTAAATTTACAAAAATATTCTTCTAAAATTAAAATATCTTGAAAAATATTGACCATCAAAATGTCTAATTGATATATCAAGTAGTATTTTGAGCGCTTTGAGGCGCTGTTGACACAAGATGGGTTAAGCTACGATGAACAGATAATAATATAACACGCACATAGGGCTTTCATATGAAGCTCAGTCTCTGTGAACATTCCGGAAAGCGTATCGCGGAGAATCCAGCACCTATGAAAATGATTTGGAAGCCGTAGATGCTAAGAACCATGACCAAACATTCGGGCATGCCACAGCTATTATCATTATTACATACGTTTTATATCATTGAATATTGACTATGCTAGATTTAATTGGTAAGATGTGCCAAAATCCCAACACTAATTACGATAAGAGCACCACACCCCTTACTCTATAACCGAACACCACCAGATACCAGAACCCTTTAACATTTGCTTGCCTAATCTAACTTGAAGAGCCAGTAACTTAGCCAAAGATTACCTCATTAGGCTGTATTACCTATATCTGTATGATGCTATTACGCGTTATCGACCGACAGATACAATCAAGGCTGGCCATGTGTGCATACTTGCTTTTATTAGTTCATTTACCCACTAAGTACCGATGATTGTCTGTTGACGAACACACGCTAACATCAACAGCTAGCTATTATTACTGCTGATACCTCTTTACGCACCTGCACATAGTTCGTAAACATCCGTCTCAAAACAGTCTGGCGTATCTATTACTATTACCACCAGGGAGGTATCCCATATAGTTGTGTAACCAGTCATTCGTAAGACAGCGTGTCTATAGATGAAATACATGGGTTTTTTTTTAAAGAATTGATATGATAAACAAGAATGCACACGCCAGCTGGAATAAACATTTTACCCGTTGCTAATATTAGAGATAAAATGTCCTACAGTTGGCTGCATTCCTCAGCTCTTACCCATCGCACCAACTAGCAGAGCCGGGTAAGCCTATTTGGGGCCAGGGCTAATTAGTTGTGGGTGCTCTTTATCGTGTAGGTCATGGCTGCTGCTGTTGCTGAAGCTACTACTACTACTACTACTACTACTACTACTACTACTACTACTACTACTACTACTACTACTACTACTACTACTACTACTACTAATACATGGTGCTGCCTAAGACAACACCAGGTTACAGTCAAATTGATTTCAAAATAGTCAACAGATTACATATCATTGCTGTAAAAGTTAGATACTGAGATTACAGGTTCAAATGGGTGAAATAAGGAGGGAATGGCTTCAGCTGTTTTTGATGGGGCCCTTATCCTGGCCGGGGGGAGTGTGTGTGTGCGTACGTGCGTGCGTGCGTGCGTGCGTGCGTGCGTGGGTGCGTGCGTGCGTGCGTGCGTGCGTGTGTGTGTGTGCGTGTGCTGGGGTTGTATCCCGGTTAGCCCTTGCCTTGCCTTCCTCCGGTTCTGCTAAATAGAACAATGTATTAAATTGGAAGACAGAGAACGGTAAGTAGGCATATCGCATGTAGTTCCAACTAGTTTTGTTATGTTGGGCATTCCAAAGCTTGTCCTGGGCCCAACATTACTTATTACTCACGTCGCTGAAGTCTATTGTGAGCATTGCGGTTGGTGTCGTCTGTCTGTCTATAATTTTTAAAATCATCAAAAACATACAATTCGTGAAATTTTGGAATTATGATTGTGACGTCAGATAACACGTGACGGAATTCACTATGACGTCAGATAACTAAGTAACAAATCGGACGGAGCCTTACATTGAGTTCCTTACTTTTTCCAAATGCACGAATATGTTTGTGTATGCACATGTTTGCGTGTGTGTTTTGCATGCATTTCCTTTACTGCGGGAGCAATGGGTTGAATGGAAACATTTAAATTCCGTCTCTATTGTAGAAATTCATATATTTTGCAGAGGATGGTACAATATATACTACCGGCATATGTCCGGAACTGCGACCAGGTGAAGATGACCTTCCAGGTGAGTTTCTAGAATGTAAGATGTAAAAAATCCCTAAATAACTGGCTTCAGTAGCAAGCTCATACCCACCATTAAAAAGTTCTCATCTATTCATAAAGGACATATATCCTAGCTAAATTTAGGACTTTGTTACTTTATGGACGCTTTAACTAACTTGGACTGTAGCCGACATTTTAGAGAGATATTTGCGGCCGCCATTATTTCAGACACTTGTCTTCGCCGGTGGTCAATTGTTCGTATGAAACCATTCTCTTTACGCTAATGCTAGTCATTCTTTTGCTGGCTTCTAAGGTGAGCGCATAGTAAGCATAGCATAGCACAATACCAAGTTTACTGAATGATGTTGCTGCCTATAGCAGCACCAGCTTTCCGTCAGATTGTTGTCAAAATAATCAGCTGATAATACAATTGTCACTAGGCAAAGTTTTGATAACAGTTTGACTGGAAATCGTTGATGAAACAACTTTCAATCAAATTGTTCTCAACATAATCAGCAGGGCAGTCAGTGTTGCAATACCTGCTGAAGATATTTCAAGCAATTTTATTGAGTCATTTCTTACTCAGGCAGCAACAGGCCAACAACGTTGTCAAATTTTTCTCAGAATAATCAGCGGGAATTCTTTTTTGTTTGCTAACAAATGCATACACAATAAGTTAGGCCTAAATGATATACGGACTCGAGACCCAGTCTCAGATATGCTCGAAAATTCTGTTCATTTCATTGTCAATCAGGAGGTAAGCTTATTATTCTATTCACGCTAGTCATGTCAGCGGCGATCGCGCGCGTGCTGGTGGACTGCCTGCATGGTCTTTGTAAACATATTTCACTCTGAAATACGCATACCATATAGGCCTAACTAATTGTATATGCACTTGCTCGCTTAACAAAACAGGAAGCCCGCTGATTATTCTGAGAAAATTTTGACAACGCTGCTGCTGCCATAGTCAGAAATGATTGCCAATAAAGTTGCGCAAAATATCTTGTGCAAGTCTTGTAACGTTGTCTAAACTGCTGATTATTTTGAGAACAATTTGATTGAAAGTTGTTGCGTCAACGATTTTCATCCAAATTGTTATCACATCTTTATCTAGTGACAATTGTATTACCAGCTGATTATATGGACAACGATTTGATGGATAGTTGCTGCTGCTATAGGCAGCAACAGTTTTCAGTAAACTTGTTATTCATATATGTGTTGTCACTTTCACCATAGGAAGTATACAACTACTATTGAACTACGTTAGGCACTTACTATGCGCTCACCATGGAAGCCAGCACTAGAATGACTAGCATTAGCATTACGAGAATGGTTTTATAAAAACAAATGCGCACCAGCGAAGACAATAAATTGAGTCTGAAATAATGGCGCCATATCTATCTAAAATGGTGGCTACATTTCTAGTTAGTTAAAGCGTCCATAAAGTAACAAATAGTCATAAATTTAGCTAGGATATGTATCTTTTAGGAATAGATGAGAACTTTAAGAACATGTCCTCGGGAGAATTTTGACTATTCCCCACCCATCTTTAGGCAAGCCACACCCACGCTTCGCCCGTGTTGGTATCGATCGATCCATGAAGTCTCTGAATCTCAAACTTCCAAAAAAAACCCATACATGTAAGCTGTTGAATATTTTGAAACTAATTTAACTAGGTGCTGTTGCTACCTATGGCAGCAACAACGCCCATTCAAATTAGTTTCAAAATATTCAACATAATGTTTATTAAATAGTAAAGACATGCAATTCGTACAACAACGCTTAGTCCGTCATCAATTAAGCGTTCGTGACGAACTTAACTGCGTCATTCATGCAGTTGATTATGACGTAATATGATTGATGGATAAACTGAAATGGTCAATTGGCTTTAGTAGCAAACTCATACCCATTATTCATAATATGACATCATTGGACCTTTCCCCCAATGTTACCCACACGAGAACATATTTTCCATTGGCAAGAGTCTTTAAATCACCGCACGTGAATACAACCCGCGCGGGAAACGTATTCTATGACTTCCCTGATCACCATTTTTGCATGCAATTTTTACTGTTACTTCAACAACAGTAGGGACGAACTTAGGACTCAGCGGAGTAGGTGGTGCGGATGTGTCGGAGGTGGGGGGGGGGGGGGGGGCTGTGCAAAGTTTCTTACCCGAGAGCCCTCGGAACAATCGCAAGAAAGCTGGAGTCCCGATTCAACCATGCATAGGCGTATGAACAGGGCGGGGGAGGGGGGGCAAGGGGAGATAGCCTCACCCCAGGTTTTGCTCTCCCATAGGGTATCCCCATAACGCCCCCTAGGTTTTGGCCCACCCATACTTCAGGCTCCCTCAGGTCCAAGTACCTTCCTGCCATAATGCCTCTGGGGTCCCCTGAGGTCGGGGGTGGGGGGAGGGGTGGGGATTGGGCCACATTAGTGATATAGATGTGGTATCCATGCGTGTAACATGAAGTTGCGCATGCCCCCAAAATTTAAGACAAACGGGTTTTTTATGTTCGGCCCTGAACAACAGCAATATATACACAATATAATGAATGATCTTCTACCGCGGCGTCGTCGGCAAATTGTTGGAACGAGAAACCACAGATTTTAGTTACACCAATTCTTGCAGTGAAAACAGGAACAAAGGGAAAACCATAATCTGATTAAGGAGATTCAACTTGATAATGGTAATCATCACATCACAGATACGTTCGCGTGTCTCTAGAGAGGATACAAGTTCCATCATGGGACAATGCTTGTGGTGTGTTGGATTAATGGATGAATTCAGTTTTAGCTATGCCCCGCCAATAACTAGCTAAGCTACGCACACACTTTGTCCGTGTTCGCATTGATCGCACCCTGATCTCCCTGAATCTCAATTTCCAGAAAACTATAGTTACAGCTAACTGTTGAATATTTGGAAACTAACCTATGACAGCAACAACGCCGAGTCAAATTAGTTGCAAAGTATTCAACAGAATGATTATTAAATAGTAAAGACATACAATTTGGTGGAACTTGACGGAGTATTAAGCGTTTATAATTGATTTAATTACGTCATTTCATGACGTAATTGATTATGACGTCAGCCTACATGTGACGTAAAATATTATGATGTCATATATTTGACTGACAGTTTGGATTCCTCTATTGAGATTCTGGGAAATAGCACTCTGGTGATGCCATTTCATGCCAGTATTTCATGCGCTGAATTTACACGCAGTGTGGGGAAAATACCTCAATGCTAGATCCTGTTTACGACATGGCTTAGTCCTGGTGGTTGCCGGTTGGTGTGAAAAGTTTTGAGGCCCAAGAGACATGTATCGCTCACCTGGAATATAGCCATTTCAACTAGAAAGGCCTTCGCATATATAGGTAGAACGCTAAGGTTGTGGCCAGAATTGCAACAAGAAAAATTGATGGGGTCCTTCAAAATCTTGTCAAAGAAAACATTTTAAAGTTTTCCGCTTCATTACAATTACCGTTTTGGCGGGGAAAATCCAAGATGGCCACCAAGACGCGGAATTCTAATCTGTCGATGGAGGCCATGTTTTGGCATACTTACTTCCATTTAACAACCTTGAATGTCCTTAGTTCCTAATCATATTCCCAAATTTCGGCCCGATCCCTTCCGCAGTTTCGGAGATTTTTAAAGACGTTTCTAAAAATCGGTCAAAATCCCAGGTTGCCACCAGTCAAATTGGCCGATGTGCCTAATTTGAACAGCCATGCGCCCCTATGTCCAAGAATACTTCCTGCCACATCTCGCTAAGTCTTTCTCAAGAAGCAGTCGTTTAAAAGAAAAGTTGACGGACGATGGACGAGGATGACAGACGGCCGGACAGAGGGATGGACGAATGGACGTCGGGCAGATAGATGATGGACCGTTGACATGGCATGAGCTCACTTGGCCTTTCAGGCCAGATGAACTAAAGCGTGCAAATATGTTACACGGAAAGGCAGACCGAGTTCTGAAACAATAATTTAACTGAATAATGATGTTGCTTTTTATAGCAACGTGTTCCAGCAAAATATTGGGATGTCTTTCA
>CM067369.1:125935962-126010861 GCA_034401795.1 Chaetoderma sp. LZ-2023a
AAGCATGCAGGGTTGGGGTCAATGTACTCATGTACTCAGTACTCGTGTACTCGAGTACATATTTTCAAGTACTTGATGTACTCAGTACTCGTGCCTTTTTATGAGTACATGTACTTGTACTCTGCCTCAGTACATTTCCAAATGACGTGTGCTTGTATTCGAGTACATACTCTCTATACTTGTACTTTTGAGTACTTAAGAGTACATGCTGAGTACTTTTTTTCTACACAAAAATTATATGCATACTTTATTCCTTTCATTTGAAATTCCAAGCACTGGTTCTCAGAGAGGTGATATAAAATCTAATAGATATTTGAAAACAATTTGACTGACTTGGTGCTATCTGCTCAAAATTTTGAAATTAATCTGCCTTGTAATATGTTTTCATACATGTAGTGAGTTGTTGTTAAAAAGTTGTTAAATTGAAATTCTGGATGTTTCCCTGGAAAAGGGCAAATTCTGTAGTAGGTATGTATATAGGGAATAAGATAACATGCATTTGACTAATGACACTAATGAAACCTTTTTATCTAAATTTCAAGGCTGTCATACAGGAAACTGTTGAATATTTTAAACATAAATTGAATAGAATCCATTGCTGCTTGAGCCAGGAATTGCTTCTAGCCAAATTAACTTCAAAATATTTAAAATCTTAGCTGTTAATTTAGTTTGAAATTGAAATTCTGGATGTTTGTGTTGAAATGGGCACTTGCTGTAGGTATGATACTAGGAAATAAGATTAAATAAGCAAAGTATTTTAACCGATGCGCTATTAAAACCCTCTTTATCTACCTTTCAAGGCAGTCATACAGGTAAACTTAATAATTTGTCTTTAAACCACAATTGCTGCTTAAAGCAGCAAGACCTACCACCAAATAACTGTCCAAATGTTCAATAGAATATTTATCCTTGAAACTGTTGAGAGATGTAGGGCGGATTAGAACAGAGCTTGGGCAAGAGCATGCGCCTTATGTCAACAAATACCGGGCCTGGACAATTTACCTTTCCAGAGTACCCACCCATCATATGACGTCATAATCAACTGCGTAATGTGTAGAATGACATCATAATGAATAACGTCATGAATGACGTCGATAAGTACGTCACGAACGCATATTTGAAGACGGTCTATGCGGTGTTGTACAAATTGTTTGCTTTTACTATTTAATAAATATTCTGTTGAATATTTTGAAACTAATTTGACTGGTCGCTGTTGCTGCCATAGGCAGCAACATCACCCAGTCAAATTAGTTACAAAATATTCAACAGGTTCCCTGTATAATTTTCAGGAAATTGATAGCTAAGGCATTTGGGGATCGATCAATCTCAACACGGTGAGGTGCGGGTGGAGCTTAGCTAGTGATGGGCGGGGCATAGCTAAAAATGGAAAGGTCCATTATATGTCCTGACAAAAAACCCATTATTTCAGGCTTTCAAGACTCTAACTGTTAGCACTCAGTTTAGTGAAAAAATCCTTCTGCAGTAATCTTGGAAAATTTCAATTTGCAGACCAAGAGAAGACTAACTGTCTTGATAAGAAATTCCAGTGGTAAATTTTCAGAGATAATCTACAAATTGACCATTTCTTTGAGAAGATTGAAACTTTGTTGAACACATTTGAAGGTTAAAGCGTTAATCAATGTTAATATTACATAAACTATTTTAAAAATAAAGTTCAATGTTGAATATTTCGAAAATAATTTGACTGGAAACGAATGCCACTATCAGCAGTAATGTTTATCAGTGCAATTAATTTCAAAAATTGAACATTACTACATGATTTATCCGAAAAATTGTATTTCTAATTTAACTCTTTCACTGATGAAGCCTTATATTATACAAGCATAGCTATTATGCCAGGAATTCAACATATTTTCTATGAAGTCAATATTCTGTTAAATATTTCGAAAATAATTTTTGCCTAAGTTAGAAGCAACTGTCAATCAAATTATTTTCAAAATATTCAACTGGTTATTTCTTGTTGCAATGAATTTGTCATTTTCTCTGTATTGTTAAAATCATTAGTAATTAATATTCTGTGAAATGTGTTGACACTAATTTGTCTGGGAACTAATGCCGCCCATGGTAACGACACCTGTCCGTCCAATCGCATGCATAGCCAAAATATTCAACGAGGTACCTTTGTTTAGTAAATAAATAGATGGAAACACCACTACAGAAGCCAGATTTTATAATTATATGTAAATTTACGGAATTCACAGCGACTCACCACCCCCCCCCCCCCCCCCATATAGCAATCACAGGTTAATATTATAGTATGGCTGTTCTCATCCACCCCCTCCAAAGTCACCTTGAATGACATTTTGGTATTAACACGTACTTGTACTCGTACTCGAGTACACTTACAATGTACTCGTACTCAGCAGCAGTACAATTGCTAAAAAGTGCATGTGCTTGTACTCAGCCTCAAGTACTTTGCCAAAGTATTCGTACTCAGCCTCAGTGCAGCTGCCTGTACTCGCCCCAACCCTGCACGTATGTTCGTTTGACCACATGGGAAAGTTCGTCCATAGAATGATTTCAATATTTAAAGAACCTAAAAAGTTAATTCTTGTCAATTGTTTATTTAAAAGAAACAAATTGTAAGTGGCAAGTAATGTTTAAACGTCTCTACCTTTGACCGTTACACGCCTTCATATGACACAAAACGTATTGTAATGAGAATATCAGCTACTTCTTCTTCAAATTCTCTTTCATCGATTATTCTCACAGTAGACACACCAGAAGGTGATGCGGCCCACCCTATCTGGCAAGTGTGTCACCGGAAATACGTAACACCGCGTAAGACGCTATAAATAGAAATGGCTTAGTATGAGAACACATGGGCGGACTTACCCCTACGGCGAACTAGCCCCCGGTCTCCTCTACAAGACCATTTTAATGAGGGGGCTCTGACACCACACCCATAATATTGGTGGGACTGCAGCCCCCACCGCACCCACCCCCTCTTCCGCCGGCCCTGACAGTGATCAAATGCATCTAAGTCTTACTCGCGAGCCTGCAAGCCTCCAAGCCTCCAGCAGATACGCGTTGGATTTGATTTCATGCAGCTGGCGACTGGTTGCGATTGAGGAAGCGGATACAGGAATGCTGGGAATCAGCACTCACTCTTACATGGCTAATGTCGCGGTTGTGACTGTAGCGATTTTGGGATAACTGTAGACCGATGAAGCGATGAACATGCAAACGATGAAGCGATGAACCAAGCAGTGAAATCAACGGTCCTTTCCAGTTTTAGCTATACCCCACCCATCTCTAATTAAGCTCCACGCACCCCTCGTCCGTGATGGGATCGATGGATCGCTGAACTCCATGACTATCAATTTCTAAACAACTATACAGGTAAGCTGTTAAATGTTTTGAAATTAATTTGACTGAGCTCGATTGCTGCCTATGGCGCCAAAGCGTCCAGTCAAATTAGTTTCAAAATATTCAACAGAATATTTATTAAATGGTAAAGACAATTCGTACAACGTGTCGGACTATTGAGCTTTAAGCACGGGCTATAGCGAGTCATTCATGACGTCATGATTATGACATCAACCTACGCGTCACGTAATTAATTATGACGTAATATGATGGAGCGAGGAAATGGATTCATGAATTGTGAGCAACCCACCGACCTTGAACAACCTGATTAACTCGAAGACGGTGCTGACGGCTCTGCGGATTACAATTATTGACTCTGTGACCTTGGAATTTTACCCTTTTGCGTTCAACGTCCACCAACTGGTAATTGTTTATAACATAAACATATGCGGCAAATGTAGGATGCAGATAGCGATCCCGTGACCTGGATGTTTGATCATTTGGCCTCGATATCAATACATCCCTATGGTCGTATTATGAGTGGATGTGCTAACTTTAGTGATTCTATGTTCTTTCATTCTGGATCCATGCTGCAGAAAATTAGAGAGAAAGATAAACAGATAAACAAATAGACAAGCAGACAGATGACACTGGCCAGGCCCGTAGGCTAGAGGCCGGTCCTGGAGGTGTGCAAGCACACACCCACAGAGGTTGTGAGCCCCATTACTGTCACAATAAAAAGTTTTAAAAATATTTAAAATGTGGTGGAAAAAGAAAAGAAATAGTAAAATGGTTTAAAATATAATACGTTAACAGCCACCTGGTGGTTAGTAGTCACCTCCAGAAATACAGGAAAAAGCATTTGCGAGTATCCAGATTTCAAAAATGTCTTGCAAGACTAGATCCCCGTCCGTTGACACACACCACCACACGCCGAACTCAGTGCTTACGCCGGCCATTCGTGGCGTGTGTAACAGCGCAATGTCTCATGTCGAAAATTATCGATACAACTCGGAATAATTATATTGTAAGGAAATTTGCCCTTTTAAACGTGATGGCGTCATTTCCTGTATACCGTCAACCGATCATATGACTTGTGGGTAGTTTTAGTATGGCATTCTGTAGAGTCCAGTGCTCACCAAGTTTCATCTCTCCCCTATTTTGTTTCATTTTCCTCCAATGTGTGTCAAAATGTTTCCATTTTACTTGACTATTTGATATCTCCTTGCAGTTATTTGACCGTAAATGGCACAAGCTACACTTAAGCGTTGGGCCTGCTCAGGTTGAATTGTATATGGACTGTCGACCCGTGCAGTCGCGGAGGCTGCGCCCGCGGCGTGGCATTGACGTGAACGGACAAATCTACCTCGGCACGCACGATTCTGATGGCCAAACAGTACCGGTAAGGCATATATCTGACAATTTGGAGTAATGGTAGACATAGATATAAAATGCCCTGTCTTTTAGCCCCAAAGATTGACCCAGGTCGTATATCTTTATCCCACTAACACTTAAGTTAACTACACAGTGGCGGTCTTGTGAAATTCCATTTGCAGAACAAGACGTAACTATTTTTTTAATTTCACCGCTGAAATGACTGGCTCGATAACCGAGCCAGTCATTGAAGTGGTAAAAAAAAAAAAAATAAGCTTCTCTTTATCAGCAAATGGACATTTTCTATGAGAAAATTTAAATTTTCTTGAACCAAAATGAGGGTTACAGGGTTATGATACGGAACTCAAATAGCCGTTCTCTGTCTTAGAGAAGCACCATCTTGGGATCACAAAATAACTTTTGTACAACAACTCACTTGTATTAAGAGGCCACCAGTATTTAGTAGCCACCGTTTGATTGGTTGTTGCTCAAAAGAGGTTTACCTCTATGCGGTAGGACGTTCTTCATTTGATGATTAATATCAAGGACAGATTATAAACCGCAGTCGGCGGACGGTACAGCTCAGAAATAACTTACAATGTTTCCAAAACAAAATAAAACATGCTGTTGAATAATTTGGTCCAAATTGATTCAATCAAACTAAGTCCAAAAAATCAATAGACGATTTCTTGCATCTTGTTCAAAATTGTACTAAAAGAACTGTTTGTTTTGGAAACCCGTTGGCTTATTTCGGAGCTTGTCTGTGGGCAGAAATAAAACACATTCTTTGAGATGTATGATGTAATAGTATTGAAGATGTTGTAGTTTATGAGAATTGATGCAGTTCCAGTCAAATTATATTTTTAAATCGTCAGCATATTTCTTGCATAGTTACTTTAAAGGTGCATATTCACACCAGAATACAGGAAAATAAAAATGTTAAAAGTATTAACTTTTAGAGGCTTAAATTCATTGTATTCCTAGATGTAATGAAACGGAATATATCTTAGCATATGATGATTTCATTCCGTACCAGTATAAATTAATATAATTTTTAAGTTGTTGAATTGAATTAGAGACACGAGACCCGAATTCAAATTCAAAACAAAAAAAAATTATTAATTTATTTCAAATGAAATCATCATATTTTAAGATTTATTTTGTTTCATTACATCTAAATATACCCAGGGGCGCCGTAAGCACGGTGCCAGCGGGGGCAACTGCCCCCGTTGCCCTTTGAGCGGGGGGGGGGGGGGGGAAGGGAGCGGGGAAGCTGTGCCCTTTACCCGTTTCTATGCGAAAGATTTGTAAACTTTACTTCAGAACTTTAATCAAGATTTTTAGAATATTCAGAGCAGACTGAGTAGTTGTATTAAAGTTCGGTTGTTTTGACATTAACACAAGTCCATAAAATAATATGGGAGTGCTTCTAGGCCGAATCAAATCATCAATGCAAACACTATTTATGTAGTGGCAGTTACACGTGACATATTGACACATGTGGCATGTATCTTTGCAAGTAAAGGTAAGATACATAGTCATATGCGATTTGAAGGCCTCCTTTGACTAGATAACATTCCCATATGGGCCCATATGGGTTGGATCGGGGCATCTGGGATCTGGGAATGCCCAGATGGGGCCCATATTGGTCCCATATAGGCTATTAAAATCTAGATTTAAATTCAGGATTTACCCAAATGTGCCTCATAAATGGAGGTGGATATAGAAGCTAAGTAATAGCCTGAGTCCATAGTTCAATCCTGAGAAATCCTATGAAGACAATTAAATCCTGCCCATATGGGTCCCATATGGGCCGTGAGTGCAAAACGGCATGGAACACTTATGAGCCCATATGGGAAACAATATGGGGCCAATGTGGGCCCCATATGGGAATGTTATCAGGGGCGGGCCAAATGTACCTCTGACACCAGCACGCCAATATGGCTAAGTAAAAGGCTGCGAAATCATAATTTAAATTACTTATCCCATACACACTAGCTGTTTGTTACTAATTTGACGTAATTGTGTTGCTACCTCATCTGTCTATTCATCCAGCATATGTCCATCGTATTCTTTAAGCGAGTCCGTAAGAACTGCTGGTCAGGAAGGATTCATAGGGTCAGATTCAGCGTTGGTCCTGGCACGTTGCTTGATCGAGTTTGTTGGTGGCCATCTTGGATTTTGCACTATTTAAAAAATTACATTTAAAGACCTGTGAAACTGCTTGACATGAAACTCAAGAAACTACATGGCCTTCATCTAAGGTAAGAGCTGAACAAACCTTGTTCACGTGTTCAACATGATTGGTAGATTTGTCTTGGATAACCTAGTTTTCACAAAAAACACTTTTCCTCTGAATGCCGCTGATTGCAAATATAATTAGGAACTGAGTTAAATATTTGCAAGGCAAACTGTGCATGTCCACCGTGCAAGCTATTGCGCGAGTGCACGCACGCTCACAGTGTGCATCTGTCACAACAACCCGCCCGCCCTCTTACTCGCCCATAGTGTGAATTGGGAATAGGTTCAATTGACCAGAGAGTACATAACTTCTTCACGTAGCATTGAACTAACATTTATACGTAATCATAAGAAACTCAGAATGCAGAAAATCGAGTCATGAGCCTACACCTTTCAATAGTTTTCTCGTGGTGGTTAGGTAGGTGGGTATCCGCAACACTCTTCTATGAGAGGCGGGGTTGGTGGGTGGGGTGGTACCCATTTCACATTTTCCTCCAGACAATGTCATCCAGCATGCCCTTTTTGTGGAACCTGCCCCGCCCCTCAAATTTGCTTCCTGCGCCCCTGGATATACCGGTACAACTTAAGCTTCTAAAAGTATATAATTTTAACAATTTTCTTTTGAATGATTCGGTTGTGAATACGTACCTTTAAAATCTAAATATATGGATTTCAGGTACAAATGATATATAGGTCATTATCATAGCGTCACCCTTCATCTATGCGGGGTGACGTCTAATCAATAGCTAAGAATACATTTATTGAAATTTTGTATTGTTTTAGTCATCATTAACTAAGAATTCTAATTAGATACTGCTATTTATTTTAGTTTGAGCTGCAATGGTTAGTCATACACTGTGATCCATCTAAGCCTGAGCGGGAAAAGTGTGATGAACTCCCGGTAAGATTCTTCAGTTTTAGGTTTTATAATCTAGATTTTAGTCAAGTTTAAAATGATGAACATATTCAAATATTGATACTGTTTGAAATTAACATTATTGGAGGCCATTGCTGCCTAAGGCAGCAATGGCTTGCAATCATAGTAAATTTCAAAATATTGAACAGCTTCCAGTCAAATTATCTTCAAAATATTCAACATTATAATAGTTCTGGCATTGCAGATGCTTTTTCGCAGTTGGCTCTATAAGTGCCACGGGTTAATGGATCAGTGACGTGTCAACACCATTGCTATTTAGTGAAAGCTCCTGATAGTTAAAACATGTCAAAGAATGAAATTTTCTACATGATTGCACGGCAGCAAATAAAAAATAAGAGATTTCGGGGATTTAGCCGGCCATGCGCGTCGGAAAATGCTCTGCACAATGTTGCGCAACACACCTGTTACACACCTGTTACACACCTGTTACACACCTGTTACACAGCATGGCGCACGAGGGTATGGAAAAATGCTTCATGTTGCATGTGTTGAGCAACGTGTTTCAGAAAATAGGACCTGTTTTATTTTCATACAACATGTTGCACGGTATCTGGTTTCATAGCCAGGTGTGGACCAACAAGTCTGCAGCGATTTTGTGAGTCAGAAGGTATGTTAGGTCATACTAGGAACGGTGAACGCAATATATGAATTCATATTTTATTTTGGAATTTAAAAGATGGAGTTCGGATGGTCAAAGCAAGCAACATACGAACTACTGTTTCTTTCTATTCGCCCGTATCTCTCTTGTCTAGAGACTCCTATTGTGACGTCTACGCTATCGTCGTATCATGCTAACCCCCATTAAAGCAACTGCACACGATATTAATGGCTCTGCAGTTTTTTCTTGCTGGGGGGAAGCCATGTTCAGAAATGACGATGGGAATAACCGTAGGATAACCACCTTGTTGCTATTTATTGCATGGGTGGGGGAGGCTAATGTGTCTAGAAAGGTGTTGCGCAACATATTCCCGCGTGTTACTGTATGGTCGGCACATGAAGCAGTACAAATTCAATACCGCGTAAGAAATACGTTGGGTAGCTTGGACCCCATTTTAATGGAATCTGTTTTAGCCATGGCAACAGTTACCGGTTAATTTAGGATTACAATTAACAACAACATGGATTCGGAGACGGAAAGTCTATAAAATTAAGAGTCCAGAATAAAAATTGCCATTATTGTCTAATTTGAATAAGTATAATTGTCAAAAGTTTATGTCCATTTGTACGATAATTGATATAATGTGATTTCATAATCATAGGCCTATTTTAGTGGCTGAATATACGTTTCCGAGAATTTGACTGCAATTATAATAAGCTATAGTGTAATGCTAAACATATACAATCTTGTTACTAAAATATATAACATTTCATGTCTTCTATATTTTATTTATTTATTTACTTATTTGTATTCTGCGCATTCATCAGGACCGAAATAAGGTATTTGTGTAATATTTTCCCCGGGCTCTCTCCTTCCACGCATGCTACGTCTGATGGTGGTGTTGTACCGAAACTGTCTTGGTGCTTCTCTGGCCAACGCGTCTGCTCTGAAGGTGCTGGGTACATAGCTATAGATAGAATAGAGGAATTCATTTCTCGTTAATCTCCGCACATTTCTAGCTACACTCCTCCCACAGCTTACGCGTGTTGAAATCGATTTGAATTTTGGCATCCTGAATTCCCAGAATCAATTTGTTAGTAGCTGCTATACAGGTAAGCTGTTGAATATTATCAAATTAATTTGACTGGGAGCTGTCGCTGCCATGGGCAGTAACATCTCCCAGTCAAATTAATTTCGAAATATTCAACAGAATGTTTATTACATTATAAATTGATCAAAGACACAATTCTAACAATTCTGTGACGGACCTTTTCGATTTTCCTGACGGATCTACGCGTCGTTATGATGGTGACGTCAGCTAACATGGCACTTATTTCGTTTTTGACGTCAGATATCGAGCCACACCCCGAATCCCTCTATTACTTAGTACCTTCTATCTCTGATATCTTCTAGTTCGATGTTATGTAATGGGCTTCTTAAATCCGTACTCACGTGTAGCGTCAATACGTATTGATACCTTGCCAAATGCCAACTATGTAAATTGTCGGGCTTAAGGATCTATCCAGATACTCACTCATCATTATTTGGTAGTTATCGATGTTGAAAGCTTATTACCGCACATGTCATGGGTGTCTGCGTTTTTGTATCAATGTCTGGGCACTTACACCGACGGCGTCAAATAATTAACCAGTCTATCCTTCAGACATTGTTACGCTCAGATGCGCACGTACGCATAACTCAGGCCCGTTTTATATAAGTCGAACTTTCTGTCGCGCCGCGCGAATAACGATTGGTTGATTTATATGTCGAACTCGTTTTGCACATGCAAATTTCGACTTATAAAACGGGCGTAAGTTTGCAATAATTCTCATTAGTTTATTGGGCAATGCCCAACTTTTTGACTAAAACGTTATCAATGGGCTCAAATACATTGAGACTGTGGGTTTGGGGGTGGGGTGGGGTTGGGGGTTGGGGGGGGGGGGGGAGAGAGTTTAATTTGCTAAGAGAAAGTGAGATTCAACCATTTCATGGAGAAGCCGTCCAAATCTTACCTCTGTAGTTGTCTTGAGGAGTGTCCAGTTAAGAGTCAAGGGAAGATTTTTGTTTAAAAACCTACAACTGGAATGACTGGCTCAATAACCAAGCCAGTCATTCCACTGGTAAATTTTTCAAATAGTCTTCTCTTGACCTGAAAATGAGCATTCAATAAGCAAATATTTTTTTATTCTTCACCAGATTTAACCATTAATGCTTGAACCCTGAGAACTGAACAAAGAGCATGTCGACTTTAATGAACTATGAGACAAGAAAACTGGCAAATATTTCGAAAGTAAATCGCCTGGCTGTCGTTATTGTCGTAGGACACATACATTTCCTGCAGTTTCGAAATAATTAATAAAATATGGCATACATCATAATGTCGTATCATGTCTGTAGAGTTAAACTGGTTAATATTAACCCATGGTTCTCTGATGCCTCAGGAAATCAATGGACCTTTCCGGTTTTAGCTATGCCCCGCCCATCTCTAGCTAAGCTTCAGCCACACCTCGCTCGTGTTGGGATCGATCGAGCTCTGATCACCCTGACTATCAATTTCCACAGGTAAGCTGTTGAATATTTTGAAACTAATTTGACTGGGTGCCTAAGGCAGCAACAGCGCCCTGTCAATATTCAACAACATGTTTATTAAATAACAGAGAATTACAAAGACAATTCATACAACGTGTCGGACTTTAAGAATTGATGACGGTCTATATGGAACGCTTTGTGACGTAGTGATTGTGACGTCACCATACACGTGCTGAGCTGATTATGACGTCATACGAGGTCAGATGATGGATGGATACGCTGGAAACGTGGATTATAAAACAATCATATAGCGAAGTTGTTAAATATTGCGACTATATTTTGACAGGAAACCGTTGCTGCGATAGACATTAAGCAGCATCAGCTCCAGGAAAATTGAGGATTCCAGTTTATTCATCAATCATATGACGTCATTTTCAACTACGTGACGTGTTGGATGACATCATAATCAAATACGTTATGAATGGCGTAGTTAAGTTCGTCAGAAACGCTTAAATGATCACGGGCTAAGCCTTGTTGTACGAATTGTATGGCTTTACTATTTAATAAACATATGTTGTTGAATATTTTGAAACTAAATTGACTGGGCTCTGTTGCTGTTATAGCAACAACAGATATTCAATGGCTTACCTGTATAGTTTACTGGAAATTAATACTCAGGGAGTTCAGGTATCGATCGATCTCAATACGGGTTACATGGGCGGGAAATAGCTAAATCTGGATTAATCCATGGCTGAAATATTCACCAGAATGCAGTCTTTATATAATAAAAAACCTTTCATTTTGGTCTTTCGGTTTCAAAAAGTCAAGGTAGCCAACATCTCATACATCACTGACATGCATTTTTCATAATAATACGTTATTACATTTTGAGTAGCATAGTAAAATCATTTGTAAAACGCGTTGAGTATATTATCCAGCCCTATGCATTGTCAAAAACATTTCCTTTAATCGCAGAAGTATCATCGCAGAAAGCCATCAAGCGGCAAACAACGTAAAAAGCCTAGAAAGCCGCCAAGATATCATAATTTGAAGGGCTCTCCAGAAGCACACCTACGCCATGATATGAAGGGTTCCGCTGGCGCTCTTCCCAGACCTAATAATGTGAACAGCTTTGATGTCAATCCGACCGAACATCCTAATGAGCAGGATTTATCTAGTCATACAGCCACACAAATAACACCGAACGTCTCCTCCAGCCATATACCCAGGCGAAATAGTGATGGGTCATCAGGCATGTCTCGTCATGAGACAGGCTCTGAAATCAATAAACCCAGAGAAAATATTGTGGATAGATCTACAAGTGACCCCAAACAAGATAATGTACATATATCTATAAACAGTCAACCCAGACAAGATAACGTGGGTGGATCTACGAGCAACATATTCAGACACGATAATGTCGGCGGCTCGGTAAACAATAGACAAAAGCAGGACATTGCAGGTGGATCTAGAAGCAATCAGTCCGGGCCTGGTACTGTGGGTGGATCTGTGAACACTGAACCCACCAGCAATATATCCAGACCCGATAATGTTGGTGGATCTGCAATTGATAGAGCCAGAGATGACAAAGTGTATGGATCTAGAGGCAATAAGCCGATACCTGATAATGTGAGTTTATCTACAAGCAATATACCAAGAGAAGGTAATACGAGTGGATCTGCGAGCAATAGCCCCATACCTGATAATACCCGCGGATCTATTAGCAGTATGCCAAGACCTGATGATGTCGGCGGATCTACAAACAATATGGCCAGACCTGATGATGACGGCGGATCTACAAGCAATAAACACAGAGATAATCGACCCGGACCTCGTCATGATACGCATACCGGACCGCCAATGTCTTTGCAGCTGAAGCGGAAGGGTTCTCGTGGCAAGCGTTTAAGGGTGAGGTGAATCATGAATTACCCAGCATGGTTTGCGATTCTTCATCCTGGCTGAGACAGCGTAGACGAACTCATTGTTACTGCAATTTAGAACTATGTCGATTTTTGTTAGTTTATATTAACTTAGATTTTATGAATAATCAGCATTGATTGCTATAACATCAGATTGGCATTAATTAACATTAATTCGATATCATAATGATTTCAATGGTAAAATTAGTTAATTGATGGTAGACGCAAATTAGTTGCCTAACTACTGGATTGGTGTATGCTTGTTTTATCAGCTGCTCATAGTTTGTGGTATGTAACACGTGTGAGCCTTGCATTTGAATTTTAAGATTTCGACATTTGACTAATGAAATTGAATCTAATGCTCGCTTATTGTTTTATGGTGACATAAACTGAAGATGTGGTCTTGCGCTAAGGATAAAATATAACCGAACTTAAGCAGACTACATAGTCAAGACCAACAATTGGCAGACACACATGTATGGTACACACGCAGTAACGTGTGCGCCCGCACTTGAACTTCTTTCGTATCTGTTCATATCAGTATTGCATGGCTAGGGTGGTTGTA
This sequence comes from Chaetoderma sp. LZ-2023a, assembly GCA_034401795.1. NCBI lineage: Eukaryota > Metazoa > Mollusca > Caudofoveata > Chaetodermatida > Chaetodermatidae > Chaetoderma > Chaetoderma sp. LZ-2023a. The sequence continues at coordinate 125,949,456 of CM067369.1, forward strand.
TGAGTTACTTGCAAATCTTGTGAACAATCAACGACTACAAAATAGATATTTTATGGAAGACAAATAAATCCTAAACCTTCTTTTACACATACTAACAGACTTCTTACAATACTGCCTGCCTGCCTGCCTGCATGCATGCCTGCCTGCCTGCCTCTGTATGTCTGTCTCTGTCTGTCTGTCTGTCTGTCTGTCTGTCTGTCTGTCAGTTGGTTGCTCGGTCGGTCAGTCTGTCGGTCGATCGGTCAGTCGGCTGGTCAGCCGGTCTGCCAGCCTGCCTGACTGACTGCCTGCCTGCCTACCTGCCAACCAGCGTGGCTGCCTGCCCGACTGCCTTGTTTTCCGGAACTATATCTAAAACCACTCCTAATCCTGTTTGGCTCAAATTTTAACAAAACAAATTATATTGACGTGGTAGAGGATTTCCAGCCTTTGGCCATGATCCAGAATGGAAACCCGATTCCGAGTCGGATCAAATTCCAGATTTATGGATATCTCGCAAACTATCGACCATCATATTTTGGCTCAAACTCTATGAAAAGCATGTGTGTGACCGGACACTAGAAGTCCAAGAGGTTGGGAGAGAATAGAGAAAATACGGAAAATCTGAAAAAAAAGTGTGACGAAAAATAATTAGAGAGTGAGTGATTGCAAATCTCTGGTTTCTCTCGTTATATTACCTTGTGGTCTTCACGTTTTTGCTGAAGTTAGTGCATGACTAGAGCGTAGTATGGACTTGAAAATATAGCGGTTAACGATGCCAATATTCCAGGATGGTGTGTACGAGTATCTATCCTATAGCGTGCTCGTGGTCTTCTGTCCGAACCGGACAGAAGACCTCGAGCACGCTATAGGATAGCCTTGCCTTTTAAGCTATGAAATGCATGCATATTATTAAAGCCAAATAGTTACCACCCGGGATCTGAGTACCTCAACCATAGGCTTTACGGGACTATCTCAGGCACTGCCTCACTGAGTAATGTCCAGACATGGTCCAGAAATGTTTATGTTTGACGATTCTACAATAATGGGATGTAAATTTACTTTCATCATGTGCATCAGCCCATGGTCTGTATCAATGTTTCATAACCCCTGTGGACCCTAGAGTCACAGTATCTCAATTTCAATTCAACCATACTGGTAAGCGGTTGAATATTTTAGAAACAAATTAGACAGGAAGCTGTTGCTGTCATAGCTTCCAGTCATATTAGTTTTAAAATATTTAACATAATGTTTCTAACCTTGTAAACAATTAAGCGTCTTTGGTCATTCGGGTCCAAACGGTTAGATACTTGTATATTGTTAAGCTCTATTCTTAGTTCTAGCTTGTATCTCCCATCTTCTTTCCAGCACTGCATCGTCTAGACTAGGGGTATGAGGCCTGGGTTATGGGATACTAACGCTTGTTTATTTGCATTTTTGATTGTTTTCTTGTTTTGCTACAGCTATACCAGCCACCTGATCGAACAGGGTTTGAAGAACAGGTATAAAACGATTACAAATACATAGTTTCTTATACCATTTTGCAAATTACAAGCGGGCCTAATAAACCTAACTAAATCAGATGCTTATGCATATCCCAATATCCACGGCATTTAATGTATAGAAATTGCTTTTGATTTATATTTACAAGACTTGGAAAGTCGAATTAGAAAAGGTAAGACAATCAGTCTAATCAAATCTATATTTGTGAGTAATAGCAATAAGTTGTACATTGTCACAAAAACACTGAATGAAAAAAGAAATCTGGTAAACTCGTCGTATCAGGCGTATGTTTGATTACTGTATCCTACGGCTATTATAGTAGAAACACATTGCAGCTACAATCAGTCCTTCTTGGTCTTGCCCTTTGACCACTGTTTCTTGTCCTCAACTAGTCTTTAGCCTCCTCAGGACTGTTCTCGAGTTGAGTACAGAGTCTTGCTTTCTTGATGTCACCTTGCAGGATGCTTAAAAGATTTTTGCAATGACGTAGTCTCCTGGCTTTGTATTTGCTGGCTCCCAGCAGGGCGAATTTTAAGGCGCTCTCTGCTGATTTGTCTTCTGGCATCCTTGACTAAACATGGACCATCTTTGCTGGGCGACTTTTGCTGACAGCGGCGATGTATTACACATCTTGTCTAGTACATCGGTGAAATTTATGAAGTCCGATCATCGGTCTCCAGTGATGGTGCAGGGGATGTTTGCGGTGGCCAACATCAAGTTTGTCTAGAGCTGCCTTTGGAGGTGCGCAGCTTTTACAGTTATGCGCAGCTTTACTTTCCTTAACACATTTGAAATTTGAGCATTTTCTGTTGATTTACTTGATAACTCTAACATGACAATAGACGTTTGCAATTGCATAAAATCAATGTGTGTTAATAAAAACCGAAAATGGAATCAAAATATCTTTATCGGTGACTGAATAATGGCTATCTTACATCTGAAATAGCTTCAATATGTTGTCTCATTTGAGAAATACGCATTTGAGTGATTTGCAGGTTGCGTTGTATAAGCGTAGTCTTTTTGTCAAGGGCATCTTTGATCTAAGAATCCATAGCTTCCAGAAGTACTAGAAAGCTACAATCCCCGTGACGCAGGGTGCAGCAATGTCAGTAGTACTGCAGAGCAGTGAGCCCCGGATTGTTCTTTTCCTCCATGGTTCCCCGCCACTAAGTTGATCGCCATTTTCTTTAGTGTCATGCTTTGTCGATAGGTATATGTGTGTTAACGCTGTTTTCAAGTCATTGACCCTATTAAGTAAATCTTGTTTTGGCAATAATGTATGGTCTACTGAATCCTTCACACAGTTTACATGGATTTCCCCTGTGGTGGTCGAACAAGCCCCCCTTCATTATAGTCATCAAAAGGGCAATGGTGAAAGTCAGATCCTATAGTCGCTTGACGTTTAGCGCGGTCAGTACAATGGCGTCATAATGATAAAGATTGCACTTCTGCAAGTTCTGGCCAATATAGATATATAGGTAATTCAAGTATTATGCATTTCATTGTTATTCCTTCACTCATTCCTCTAAGGTCAGTAATGTCATGTCAGCGATTATGCCCCTGAACCTCTTGTTTTATCTCCTGCTAATGTAACAAATTCGCTCGCACTTAACCCCTCTTGTGTCAACTTAGCTCTTCAAGGTTCAAACTTTCTATTACAAACCAACCAAAATCAGCTACGTAGTGGTCTTGGACGCATGTCTATCTGCAGGTCAATAGAAGAGTATTTTGGAAAATTTACGACTGGCTCGGTAGCCGAGCAGGTCAATCCGGTCGTAAATTTCAAAAAATACTCTTCTCTTGGCCTTCAAATGGACACAGGCTAAGCAAAAACTTTTTCGATAACGTTACCCTTTTGATGGTCAAGCCGGCCAAAATTCCAGGAGTAAATCTAAAATTAAAACTGCTTGAAAAATGTTGACCATTAAGACGATTATTTGATATAAGTAGTATTTTGAGCGCTTTGAGGCGCTGTTAACACAATAGGCGTTAAATTCCAATGATCGATGAAATATAATGCTAAATCTGAGATGCTAAGATGTCGCGTTTGTCACTGTATTTTGCTGCACATTGTTAAGAACTTTCAGCAGTAAACCTTTACAACAATCAACTAAAATAATGCAAGATGATAAGAAAATGACCACAGTGGACCTTTCCAGTTTTTGCTAAACCCCGCCCACCGCTAGCGAAGCTCCACCCACACCTCGCACGTATTGGGATCGATCGATCCCTGAACTCCCTGACTATCAATTTCCAGTAAATAGTAAAGACATACAATTCGTACAAGAACGCATAGTCCGTCTTCAAATGCGTTCGTGACGTACTTATCTACGTCATTCATGACATCATTGATTATGATACCATTATACACCTCACGTAGTTAATTATGACGTCATATGATGGATGGATAGAGTGGAAAGGTCTATTGATGTTAGATTAGAAATAAAAGCTTTTGTTATATAAACAATCTCAAATGAGATCTCATTTGGAACTAGCTAATGCTCCTTTCAACGGATCTTTCCTGTTTAGCATCCATCATATGACGTCATAATTAATTACGTGACGTCTATTATGACGCCATAATCAATGACGTCATGAATAATGTAGATAAGTTCGTAACGAACGTTTAATTGATGACGGTCTAAGCGTTGTTGTACGAATTGTATGTATTTACTATTTAATAAACATATGTAGCAACAGCACACAGTCAAATTAATTTCAAAATATTCAGCAACATGCCTGCATAGTTTTCTGAAAATTGACACTCTAGGAGTGCAGGGATCGATAGATCCCAGCACGGGTAAATAGTGGCTGGAGCGTAACTAGGTATGGGCGGAGCATAGCTAAAGCTGGATTCCTCCACTGAGATCTAACTAAACGCTTGTCGTTAACTATTAGAGTTGATACGAAATGGCAACTCCTTTGAAATCCATTATGAATACATTGTGTGCAGTAAAAGTATGTTTTGAATTTAATTTCATTCCGTTTGCAAGTGAAGAATCAATTACACACGATCTGCAGATCTAGAACTCGCGAAAATATATCAGATTGTTTTAGCAAAACGTTTCAACCTCTCCTAACTTTCTGATGCAGTCAACAGCTTCGCAAAATCGTGCGTTAGTTTTGGTATCATAGTTGTAGTACTGCAGTGCAGTACTTTTGCCATTAAATAAGATTTTTATGCTGAAGACATGTTTATGAATATAAATCTCACCCATTATATTAATTAATAGACATTGGTTTTCAAAACGAAACGTTTATGTCGAACGCCATTTTAGCTCCCACTGATATTTATCACGTGAGCCAGATTTGTCATGTGATTACGAAAATGATCTGATGATTTGCTGCCTATGATTTGGATCACGTGATAATGTAGAAATGAACAGAACAGATGATATGATCCAGGTCATCGGATCGTCACACTGGATGGATTAAGTTTTAGCCCATCTCTAGCTAAACTCCATACATGATTTCCACGGGTTGTTTTTTTATCAATCGATCCCTGCACTCTCTGAATTTCAATTTCCAGAAAACTATACACGTAAGCTGTTTGAATAATTTGAACTTAATTTGACTGGGCGCTGGTGCTGGCTATTGCAGCAACAGCGTCCAGTCAAATTAGTTTCAAAATATTCAACAGAATGTTTATTAAATAGTAAAGACATACACTTCGAACAACTATTAAGTGTTTAGGACTGACTATTAAGCCTCATTCATGACGTAATTGATTATAACGTCAACCTACATGTGACGTAGCTGATTATGGCATCATATGATCAAACATGTGCTATTTCTACACGAATGACGAAGGACGAGGGTAAGATTTGAGTGTGAATTTTTAAATACTGCATCTTATTATCCCCGATAATTTTGATACCTGACATGATCAATGGCATATATCATGATGATAATACGGACCGGCCCGTTTCTAACTATGCCAGACCAATTTCTATCTAAGCCCAGCCAACTTTGTATGTGTCTTGGAATCGCTTTGAAACCTTGAAACCGTAATTCCCAGAATATATAACTGTTGAATATTTTGAAACTCATTTGACTGAACATGTTATTGCTGCTTCGAGTTCAAATTTATTTCAAAATATTCATGTATATTAAATCATAAATTCAACAAAAACATACAATTCCGACACGTTCGTGGTGGAGTTTTCCACCTCCGTGGTGGTCCTACACCATATTGATTGTGATGTCAGATAAAACATGACGTATTTGAATATTACGACGGATACTTGAGTGACAGATCGGAACCCTCCATTATGCCTAGCTGTTATATGACACCGATAAGTTAACTTTGTACGTAGGTATTCGTGTAAAATATTTATGCAGATAATTATGTTTAATAATTTTATAGTGTGACCCAATTTGACTAATAATATTTAACTGATAAATTACTTAATTTGATAATTTTTAATATATATATATATATATATATATACTTTGGTAGATTCAGTTCATAATACAGTAGGGTAGCAACATGCTATTTCATTGATTATTATAAGATTATTTTAATTTTCCTGTATAAAGCCTAAAAAAACTTATATTCACCATATTTAAATCATATCATCCCAGTACCTTTCCACTTTTAGCCATACCCCGCCCATCTCAATCTTAGCTCCACCCACACCACGTCCGTGTTGGGATCGATCGATCTCTGAACTCTCTGACTATCAATTGCCAGAAAACTATGCATGTAAGCTGTTGCATATTTTGAAACTAATCTGACTGGGCGCTGTTGCTGCCTATGGCAGAGACAGTGCCCAGTCAAATTAGTTTCAAAATAGTCAACAGAATGTTTATTAAATGGTAAAGACCTACAATTTGTACACCATGTCTGAGTATTAAGCGTTAAAGATGGGCTATCTTGAATCATTCATGACGTCATATTTATGACGTCACCATACACGTCACTTAGTTAATCATGACGTCATATGACGTCAGATGATCGATGGATACTGGAACGGCGATTTAAATCCATCATACAGGTAAACGGTTGAGTATTTTGAAACTAATTTGATAGGAACCTATTGCTGCTGATGGCAGCAACAGCTCCCAGTCAAATTAGTTTCAAAATAATCGACATAATTATTAATTTGTATAGGAAATGTATAGTGTCCTTTTGGTATTTTGTGTCCAAAGTGTTAGGGGTCTTTAAGCATATGATATCTCGTACGGATTTGTATTATTACTCGGAACAATGGCGAGATATCTTTCACAGTATATTAGATATTTACTGCAAGTAATTAACTGAGCAGCTCTAGCTATTCCCCGCCCATATCTAGCTAATCTCCGCCTACGTCTTACGCGTGTTGGGATCGATTTATAGGCATATAATTTGAACCCTGAATTACCAGAATCCCAATTTCAATGTTGAATATTTTGAAACTAATTTGACTGGGCGCTGTTGCTGGCATATGCCCAGTCAAATTCGTTTCAAAATAGTCAACATAATCTTTCATAAATGTAAATTTATCAAAGACAAACAATTCGTACACTTGACGGCAAATCCAATGTTCATGACGGACCTAGCTAGATACATCTCTGTGTATTGTAACGTTAGGCTACAAGTTATGTAATTGATTTATGACGTTATATACTTGAGCAACAGATCGGATACCTCCAGTAACTAACACTGTTTTTTAAAATTAATTTCCTAAAACAGAAGCAAGGAGCGTGCACAGTAACATGTCCGCGTGGTGCCACAGGCCGGAATGGCAGTCAGGTGAGGACATTAATTCATTCATGACGAAACGGTTCTCTTCGGTTCCAGCCATTTATGCCAACCATTGGAAACCAACCGCTTTAAGTAAATTCCTATTTGTTAAATTCGCAGCTATAAGAGCGAAATGCAAACAGCCCAACATATACAAGCATGGTGAACGCAGCATTAAGAGCTCCTCCCCTTACCTTTCTCACTCTTGTCAAAATTCTTAGTTTTTACACTGTTTCTCATATTCCCCTCTCCTCTCTTTTTGTCTCTCTTTCCCTAGCTCTCCCCAACGCCCACACACATACACTCTCCATCCCAACCTCTCTCTCTCTCTCTCTCTTTCTCTCTCTCGCCCTCTACTTCCCTCCCTCCCTCTCCCCCCCCCCTCTCTCTCTCTCTCTCTCTCTCTCTCTCTCTCTCGCTCTCTACTTCCCTCCCTCCCTCCCTCCCTCCCTCCCTCTCTCTCTCTCTCTCGTTCTCTCTCTCGCTCTGTCTCTCTCTCTCTCTCTCTCTCTCTCTCTCTCTCTCTCTCTCTCTCTCTCTCTCTCTCTCTCTCTCTCTCTCTCATCATGCACACAACCCGCACGCCAATACATACGCACGCACGCACATATTCACGTACACATACGTAAGCGTGCGAACTACCTAGAAAATTGTAATCAGTGGTTGATATAAATTATCAATTAACTGGTTATACATACGTTACTATTTAATTATGTTTTATTATACCCCATCTTGATGTATTTATTAATGTGTTGTATTTGTATGTATGGGTGGCACGTGTATAAGACGTATGTCTTACTGTGCTCCCATTGAACAAAATAAATTCTGTTTAAAACAACCATTGGAAACCAATGTATGGAAAAAGTGCTTATATAATAGAATTGAACATGCGAACTATGAAAAAAGAAAATATTTGTGGAGAAGTATATTCTAACAGACATTAACCCTTTAACATTAAAATGGCCAAAACGGCTTCTGGAGTTGTCTTGAGAAATGGGTTTTTTGCACACCAAGAGAAGACTATTTTTGAAAATTTACCACTGGAATGACTAGCTCGATAACCGAGCCAGTCATTTCAGTGGTAGATTTTCAAAAATAGTCTTCTCTTGCTCTGCAAATGGACATTTTCTATGAGAAAATAGAAATTTTCTTGAAAGTATTTTTGGTGCTAAAGGGTTAAATCATGTTTATAGTAGGCATCCTTTGAACTGACTTTTTTCGACGAATCCATATATCAATATAATTATAAATCAAAGCATCATTCAAACATAATATGGAAGTATCTTTTGTCATTCGCTACGGTAACTTTCAACGTTAACCATGCCACGCGCTAACGCCGCCAATGGCACAATGGGATAGCGTGATCATGAATAATACATTAAACCCTTTAGACATCGAATTTGTCCAAGAAAATTTCAATTTTCACATAGAAATGTCCATTTGCAGACCAAGAGAAGATTATTTTTGTAAATTTACCACTGGAATAATTGGCTCGGTTATCGAGCCAGTCATTCCAGTGGTAAAGTTTCAAAAATATTCTGCAAATGGATATTTCCATAGATCACTGCAAAAGCCGTTTTTGGCTGATATGAGTGTTAAATGGTTAATATATACTCTGTGTATGTATGATTACTGTAATCTGCGGCCGTAGTAGTAGAAACATCCTACAGCTGCAATCATTCCTCCTTCGCTTTTGCCCATTGTGTCTTGTCCTCAGCCAAAATCAAATGATCTGAATGTACCGAATTCTGCTTTATTGGGGCCCCCTTCCAGAACCATTAACATATTTATGCAATGATGTCCTCTTCTGGCTTTGTATTTGCTGGCTCCAAGTAGGGCGAATTCCAAGGCACTCTGCGCTGGTGTCTCTTCTGGCATCCTTAGCACATGTCCAAGCATGGACGATCTTTGCTGGTCGACTTTTACAGACAGCGACGATGTATTACATATCTTGCATAGAGCATCGGTGGAAATTATGCTGTCTGCCCATCGGTGTACAGTCGGTGTCCGTAGGTGTTTGCGGTGGCAGACATCGACTTTGTATAGAGTTGCCATTGGAGCTGCCCAGCTGTTACGGCTATACGACATCAAGGATACACAGTTTGCGTTGTATAAGCGTAGTCTCTTTGTCAAGGGCATCTTTGACTTACGAACCCATAGCTTCCTGCGCTCTCTATGCGTATAACTGTTATTCTGTGTGCCTGCCTGCCATGCCTTAATGTACTGTCACGATAGAATTGTGATAATCGGATAACCAATACATAAAACTGTGAAACTAAATTATTGTAAGGTGAGTTATGGCAGATGACATAAACTCCTGGAAGGTACATTTTCTTCACATAATATTTCCAAAGTTGTTTATGTGCAATTTATATAGTTCCATTGAAACGTAACTATCTATCTTTCATGTAGGGCCAGGCCTAATCATAATTTTAGGCCTAATCATAATTTTTAACTTTTGGTGAAAGCTCCCATATGGTAGATAATTTTGTGTTATTTATCAGCATAATGTTATAGTTTCTATTACTTTGATTATTCTAGGGGATTCCTGGTGTACCTGGTTTGATGGGACCTAAAGGAGATTTTGGCCAGCCTGGTTCCCCTGGACCACAAGGCAGAATAGGACCACAGGGAAGACAGGTACTCTATGTTCATTTCTTATATCTATTAACCTCGCGGCTTTAACCAATATATGGCAAAGTCAGATTAGGCCTAATAATGGCAGCCTTAATCTTAAATGGTTATTTACATGCTTTCTAATGTAAAATACATTTGAAACTTCCCTATTATTAGCGATTTAGTACACCACGATTATTTTATATAGTATGTAAATTTGATTTCCTGGCATTTAGGCTTGCGTGATTACGTGATTAAATCGAAAATCGATATTATTTCTTAAATCGTGAATATACATGATTAAAAATTATATAATTTAATAATCGTAAATAATTTTTTCTGCATCAAATATGTCAAATCATACCTTTTAATTAATTTTAATGCTATCGGTCACGAAAATTGAAACTTTGCTCAGTGAATGTATGTCCATTTGCAGGCCAAGAGAAGACTATTTTTGAAAATGCATCGCTGGACTGAGTGGCTCGACAATCGAGCCAGGCATTCAGTGATACATTTTCAATAATAGTCTTCTTTTGACATGCAAACGGACTTTTCCAAACACCATTGCAGATTTTGACATTGATATGCTTTTGGTGTTATGTCTGGGTAATTTGTGCCCAAGCTGATTAATCGAGTAATCACGAGTATTCGTAATAATCTCACAAGCCTACTGGCATAGCGATTTCGAGTAACAAAAATTGCTAAGAAAATACTAGTGTCCATATGGATGGTCTAGTGCGTGTTATCTAAAATTAGTAATATATGCATGTTCATATTTCAGGGCCCAGAGGGAGTGGCAGGTAGGCTTGGACCAGCCGGATCATCCGGACCTGCTGTTAGTATACATGATTTAATACATTATCAAAACATATATTGCATTCGTGATAGAGCGATACATTTCTAGCTATATCATAGATTTGAATATATTGGCTAGATAGCTTTTGCGTATACAATCGCGACGATGAAAGTTCGGTAAATCGGTAATTTGAAGAGAAATTGAACAGAAGCAAATTGGTATAGTTTTGTCAGAATTAAAATTGTGCTGGCTATTATATTCTGATACTTTATTCGACTGCGTACTAGAGTTGGTAAAAAAAAAGAAAATTATTTGCCTACTATACATGGAATACTGAACTCTAAAATTCTGCTTTTGAGAGGGTCATGAGCGATCCAGCAAGTATATACTAAATCTATGAACTATACCACGCCCATCTGTAGCTAAACTCCGCCTATTATGTATGCGTTTTGGAATCGATTTAAAAAACTATATTAATTTATTTGGAATGGAATCATCATATGTTAAGATTTATTTCGTTTCATTACATATAGGCTCACAGTTTAAGCCTCTAAAAGTGTATAATTTAAACAATTTTATTTTCAGAAATTTTACTGTGAATATGCACCATTAACAACAATGATATATTATTATTATTATTATTATTATTCATGATTCTACATAGTGGTTGTTACAAACCTCCGACTTAGGTTAGGGTGTGTTTGAAAAAGAAGATTAAGAAATAGAATAAAATAGATGTTATGACATGCTTAGTCGCGTATTTGCATTCGTATTTCGTCCTGTATTCTATATCAGTTTCTATATTTGCCTGGGAACGAAGCACGATTTATTTCATAGGTTACATTTTTAAAATTTAGGATAACAGTATGCCCTATGCTGTAATCACGTTTGACGTAGACATAATGACAATCAACCTTTCCATTTTTGGCTATGCCCCGCCCATCTCTAGCTGAGCTCCACACACACACACACACACACACACACACACGCACGCACGCACGCACGCACGCACGCACGCACGCACGCACGCACCTCGCTCGTGTTGGGATCGATCGATCTCTGAACTCTCTGACTATCAATTTCCAGAAAACTACAGGTAAGCTATTGAATATTTTGGGACTAATTTGACTGAGCGCTGTTGCTGCATGTTTATTAAATAGTAGAGACATAAAATTCGTACAAAGCGTCGGACTAGTAAGAGTTAAAGACGGACCAAATAGAATCATTTATGACGTAATGATTATGACGTCATCCTACACGTCACTTAGCTGATTATGACGCCATATGACGTCATATTGATAGATGGATACTCTGGAAAGGTGAATTCTGACAGCCTAATGTCACGGTGACCTGAACAGATTGACCCTGATTGATGTTCAATAACTCGTGACTCATCTCTCATCTCCCGAGTAGGCTAAGTGCCAATTAGGCCTACTAATCAATTTCACATGGTATGTCTACTTGTCGTCGCCTGCTAACAGGGATTCAGAAACACATCAAGTAACCGTATTTCATGCGCATATTTCATGCGCATCTAATAATTCACTTTTCCAGAATATCCATCTATCAAGCTGACGTCATATGACGTCATAATCAGCTAGTTGCGTGTAGGATGACGTCATAATCATTACGCCATAAAAATGCCCTTTTAACTCTACCATTTAATAAACATGCTGTTGAATATTTTGAAACTAATTTGACTGGACGCTGTTGCTGTCACAGGCAGCAACAGCGCTCAGTCAAATTAATTCCAAAATATTCAATAGCTTAGCTGTATAGTTTTCTGGAAATTGATAGTCAGATAGTTCAGGGATCGATCGATCCCAACACCAGCGAGGTGTGGGTGGAGCTTAGCTAGAGATGGGTGGGCATAGCTAAAAATGGAAAGGTCCATTTATGTATGTCTCAATGGGTGGCGGTGGCAGTCGTAGTAGTAATATTATAATAATGTACAGTGCATCATACTACTCGCCGTCATCATCATCATCATCATCATCATCATCATCATCATCATTAGTTTACGACCACTACTATCATCACCTTTTTTATGTAAGCATTATATGTATAGAAGCCTCACACAGCAACAAACTTCAGCCAAACTGTTCCAGAAATCGTCAGCATTAAATGGATTATTAGATTCTAGGAGCAGAGCTTGTACTAACATTCAGTAGGAAATGTGAGATTGTACATCATTGCAATATTCTTTACTAATCACCAGTAATCTTTAGTTAACTCTCAAATTTGTTCAAGAATATTATTTATTTTGTCATAGAAAAGACTACTGCAGAAACTGTTTTGGTTCGATTGAGGAATACAGATTTAACCAGTACAGATCCGTATGACAAATTATTTATGTCAAATCCCACGAATATTCTTTTCAATATTTTGAAACTGATTCGACTGGGATATATTGCTGCCTAAAGCAGCAACGTATCCCAGTCACATTATTTTCAGTATATTCAACAGCTTTCCTGTATAGCTGTCTTGAAATTGAGACACTGGAATTTCAAGGGTTATTTATCAATTAGATCGATAAAACTATTAGTGTTAGTCGATTAATTCTTGTACACACACCAAGAGAACACGTTGTCAAAGAGACGGATCATTGAAATACAGAAAAGCCTACAAGATTTAATTATGTATATAGCATATGTAACCGCCATTATATGTTTATTTCATGTATATCTGGTTCGTGCATTTCTGAAGATGTTACCGAATAAACTTGAAATTGAGAATAGTATCCTAATAATATCGTCATTTTGGTTGGTTAAATGCTGCACTAACCAGAAATTGTTTCGGAAATCATTAGAAAATCACAGGACTCATAACGCATATTCATTTATTTAACCGATTTAATTTTTAAGCGTCCAATGGCGACCATTTAAGATTACGCCATCAATATGGTGGCTCTGTATTTGCCGCGATATTTGGCCCTGCAAAAGATTCCATGTTAAAGCAGACCCATCGACAGTATGAAATAAGGTGAATTTATTTCGGTAGGTACTGTTTGTAATCTGTTTTGTTTTTATCACATTTAGGGTCGTGATGGTGAATATGGATTGAAAGGCGAGCCAGGCTCTGCGGGAGAGAAGGTAAGTGGGCATAAAATAGTTTGCCACGCTTTTTGCGGTATGGCAGGGAATGGCTGAATACACCTTTAGATATACCCCTCCCATCTCATTTCATTTCATTTATTACACCCAGACTTTTACAAGTATGTGGGGGGGGGGGACATATAAACATATGTACATGTGAACAGACATAATATGAGCATAATACGCTACCACAACCACAACTACTACATTATATTATCATAATAATAATAAAAATAACAATAACAACAATTATTATTATTATTATTATTATTATTATTATTATTATTTTTATTATTATTATTATTATTATTATTATTATTATTTTTATTATTATTATTATTATTATTATTATTATTATTATACAATAGTTATTCTTGAGGTCATCAGACGGGGTAGGGGTTGGGGTGGGGTGGGGTTGATGTCGGACATTAAATGTTCAGATATTATATATCTATTCGCCACATCGTGTCAGTTCCGCGCCCACCCACATTGCCACTCAGTGGCAAGTCACCTATTCGTCCATCGGCGTCATGCTGAGTGGCTTCTCGTTGTTTATAAGTATGGGTGGCAGCATCCGGAAACAATGTGGCAATTCAATTCGCGAGAGCGACCCCCCCCCCCCCCCCCCGCCCCCACCCCCCCCCCCCCCCCCCCCCCACCACCACCTCATCCAACCCACCTCCTCCTGCGACCATAAAAAGCAATTAAAAATAATTTAGTTTAACATCGACATTTGAACATAATAATCTTTATCCGCATTTGTTCAGCAATATTCCCTATATATTCATCATTAGTCACTCAACCCTTCCCTGTCGCCACGAGTAACCTTTCGTCCGTTCTCCTCGATTCCGCGAAAAAACGAAAGAGAATCAAGGAGTGGGACCAGGTTTACAAAATTAAGAACATCTCTAGTAGTATATCCGGAGTCAAAATGATACCACCTCAAAATGATACCACCTCAAGCCCCACGTAGACCGACAATCACTGAGTATTAGGCTATACGGCGGCCCACCGCTGTAGACCGACAATCGTCGACTATTAATCTACGCGGCGACGTAAGGCTCGGCGTAGATATGGGGCAAAAGTTATCTACGTCGCGGCCCGTCCTGGTAGAAATGTTATCGAACAAAAAGTTATCGGCCCTCTCTACGCAAGGCAGGCCCTGGGGCAGCCGATCGGCGATCCATGGCCCCACAGCTATCTCAAGCCCTGGGGCAGGCGATCGGCGATCCGTGGCCCCCACAGCTATCTATGTCGCACCGCGTCCCGGTAGAAAACTTTTGCCCCAATTATTTATCTCGGCGTGTTCCAGTAGATAACTTTTTGCCATCTACGCCGAGCCTTATATACAAGAAGGCATCTTGACTATACATGAAGAGTTAAACTGAACAGAGTGAACGCCTCGAGAAATATCTGTGCCAGATCGAGCCCTGCTCCATCCTGTTCGATAGTGATCTTCATCCCCTCAGGGGCAGGGGCTAGCTGCTTCACTTTGCCGCCGGCTAAGAAACGTAGCTCTAGGACTATATGAGTCGTTTGCGGGCTAGTGGGTCCCACTCGCTGAAGCAGTTTAACAGCACCCTTGACTTTGGTGGCATGTGACACCCCATCTAACCGTAGGATACCCTCCTGGAGGTTAACAGCTTGTTCTGGACCATCGAATGGACGCCGTAGCAGGGGCTTTCCACCTGTAACCCCGATCCGGTGACCCACCCTCGTTAGGAAGACACCTTCACCTATGTAGGTGAGGAAGGATGATCCCCGATTGTAGAGCTTTCGAACTTTCCCATCCCTTTTCACAACAGTGGAGAGGGGAGTAACCTCTATGTCAATGACTGCGGGAGGTCTATATAGTGGCAACCATGTTTGCCAGTTACCCCCAGGTCCAGCACGGTACCACACTTCATTCTTCTCAAACATGAACTGCAGGTTTACCAGGGTCAATAGCAGACCCTCATGAGTCATCGGCGGGGCACCGCTCGAATAGGGTTTGACCAGATGAAAGCTGAGGTCGTCATTTAGGGTGTTGATGTCTGCCACCTCTGTATCCGAGACATCAATCAACAGCTCAAGGATGTACTTCTTCTTCGGGAAATCGTATCGAAACACGATCTTGTGGCCATCTATGTTGCGGCCCAGACGCCCTTTCGACACATCCTTGAGGTCTGGGAGCATCTCCACCCCATCACCACCAATGGGGTTGAGGGAGAATGCCTTTGAGCTTGCTTCGTACTGTAGGGCGAATGACTTGCCATCACTCTCTTCTACCTTGGCAGCATCAACTGCGTACACATCTGCGAGGTCAGCAAGACCAGTCGAGTGAGCAAATATGGGTTCCATAGCACACTTATAGGAGGGGTTTAAACGAGACATATAACCATGCCGATTGTCCGACTGCTGAGAACATAATCCCACCCTCTCTAGAGGGGAGACGGGTGGTACAGTACCGTGTAGAATGGGTCCTCTTCGAGGTGCCCCAGCAGGGCACAACATACATACACGCCGATGTGCTACATCAGCCTCCGGGCAGTGCACACAGCAGCTCACTGGTAGAAGTCGGCCGGGACGTGATAGAGTATCTCCCAGGTTCCAACAGCAACCTATGGAAAGCTATCAGTCCTAGCCTGTTCACACCTGTAAGTCACCTGTTTGACAGCCCCTCCATTAACATATACGCCTGCACGGATGGGATATCGGACGCCCATTTAGAGTTTACACTCTTATTACTTATTGACCTGACGACAACATGATATCATACCAGCAATATCTGGCCTTGGCCGAGATGATGAACCCAATAGAGGATTGCCCCTTCATAACCCCTGCACAGATAAAGGGCTTAAATGAACAGATGTCCGCACAGCAACAGATCTGTCAACAAGAAGGAGAGCGCCTACAGCGGGAGAACTGGTATCAACAGAATGCGTGCAGGGCATGGAGGGACAGGGAAAATTTCCGATACTGGCAGGCCCTCCTGGAGGAGAGTAAGCGGGATGCAGGAGTCTTGACAGACGACGATTGGCCAGATGTCTTCACATACGATGATGAGCCAGGTATCTTCTCAGACGAGGATGAGCCAGAGGTCATACAGTGGGAAGAGGAGATGGCGCGGAAGTATAAGATCAAGAAAGCCATCCAGAGGCGGACCTACTATCTTGGTGATAAGGTGAAGTTCTAGATGTCATGTCTCAGAATGCTACTGGCACCCGACATAGTGCTGGATGACCACGTTCTAAGAGACAGCTGTCTCAAGACAAAAAATCTGGCACAGTTACCCAGGCTCTCCACAATGAACCCTTCTATGACTCATAAGCAGGCGATGCAGGTTTAATCTCTGGGTATACTATGGCAAAATCAGAGTGGCGGAAGCAACCAGAACTATACCCCTCCCTGACTGCTGACGAGGGCGGTACCATCCACGGCTGGCGACTCCAGCAGATGGATACCATCAGGCAGAATCTCGTCCATGAGGCAGAAAAGTACGGCAGAACGCGCAGTCGATATAAGACAGCCTACAACGTCCTCACGCGTACAACCACTGCTGTGGGTGTGATTGGAGCCAGTGCTGGTGTGGCAGCTGTGGCCACTCTCGCTACAGGGCTGGGTGCCCTCGTCGCCATCCTGCTGGGTGGCGTGACACTAGCCGCCACTGTCTTGGCCACGGGCTTGGGGGTGGTGCAGCGGCAGATCACAAGGTTGGAGAAGCATGCTAAGTACGTGACACGAGCACAGAGCAAAGCTCTCGAGGATGGCCAGGTCACCGATGAAGAGTACCACCATATATTGAAGGTCCAAGCCCTGTACCGAGACGACTACAAATAATGTGCTGCGGTAGCTTTAACAACACCAGTATAGATGGCCTTCCCACTGAACCTCATGACAGTCAACCGGAGCCAACCGCCCCTCCTGGGTACACCCTTGACTGGCCTGAAAGGCCTACTGGATGATATACCAGAGCTAACACCTTTCTCTATCACAGTGGATGGACGGGCCCGAACCAGCTTCTCCATCAACCCGCGACCGCTGACCAACTGCCCCATCACCATCAAGCAGCTGAACTTTGCCGTGTGGTGTGCCACGGCAGGCTGTGGAGTAAGTTCCACCCTGCTTCACTCCTATTCTGGTTCTCCTGAAGCTGTGCTCATCGCCAGCTGTCTCAGATTCCACGTGTACTTCACTGTGCGACGAATCCTCCATGAGCTGGGTGCAAGCCTCCCTGATACAAACGACTTCGACCCACAGCTCAACACTCATAGCATCTCAGCGGCCAGCAGACTACGGAGAGAGTTCAGGGCTCACCCAGACTATCGGTGGCATGGCGGCGACAACAGCGGTCTAGGGGTTATGTACGGTGACCCGAGACATGACTACTCAGGATTCCCCTATCGAACACCCCGACGAGTAGGCCGTCGGAAGACAGCGACATTCTCGTTCGATCCAGACTCCGACCCTGGAGCGATAGTGCAAAATATGCACATCACCGGAATCAGGCAGGACTATCCAGATGTGTGGAAGTACTTTGTCCCACACACCACCTCAGGCCTCACACCAGCAGGGATCGTTCGGATCAACCAGTCCATGGAAGCACTGTGCTACTGCCTTTTTACAGCACAGGCCAAGCTGCGTCATTCCATAGATGGTGTCAGCGGAGCAGAGGTCCAGGCCATGTTCATCAGTCTCATTGAGGATATGATCATCGTGGCAGGCAGATCCCAGCAGTCTTATTGCTAAGTTCCAGCAGGGGTTGGGGAAGGCCCGTCGCAAACTTGACTTTGCTATTTCACCACACCTACGGTTGATTCCGAGCAACATGATCGTGAACATCGAGGACCTCCAAGTCAGGGGCTATAACAACATGATAGTCGAGGGGAGTTCCCCCGGTGTCCACTTCGGTTTCAACATGGATATCAACACACCTACACGTAGTACAGGCCATAGTCATTCCGACCCTGACACTGCAGCCAGTCGACACGCTGCTTCCCATGGCAGCGCCAACCCCGCCACTGCAGCCAGTCGACACGACACCGCTTCCCGTGGCAGCTCTACGAGTGGTGTCAGGTCTAGGTATCGTGGTGCTCGGGATCAGCCTACTCCGCCGCTAGCAAATCAGCTATAAGACTATCCTGACTCTCGTCAGTAGCGGTGGGGACCACGGTGAGATACTGAGCCAGCTTGGCCTGCCCTACAGCCCCTATACCCGCTGCCAACATGCACATCCAAGGGCTGGAGGGTTCTGCAGCACATCCTTTTTCCAGCTTGTAGTATCGCAGAGACTTGTCCAGCTCTGAGTCAGGTGAGGCCATGGAGGTCTGCAACTGCTGGAACACATCTGACAGATACTCCCGATCCTTGTAGAAACCTTTAGCTCGCAGGAGCTGCTCGACGATACTCCCGCCCATGATAAGTTATTCAAGGAAGCAGATCTGCCCCTTACCAAATCCTAGATAGAGCTTCACAGCTGTCAGCTCCTCTGTCAGCTCAGCACCGGAGAGCTGAGCGAGCTCATCTGGCGTCTTCTTCTTGTAGGCCTTCAGCTCCCTCCGGAAGCCCTCATAGTACTTCTCGCATAGCGTGAGCCCGGACATGTTTAAGATGTCTCAAAAGAGAGATGAATATTCCTGAGTACCAACTCGGACACCTAGCAGATGCAGACTGGGAAGATCTTATTAGCTCACTCGACAGGGAACACAGGCGTTTAACTGCGTTGTATACTTAGGGCTTAAACAATGACGTCAATGGTACAGATCGTGAAGCAACTGCCCGAGAGCCAGGCGAGTCTTCAGAAGGTGGAGAACCTGCTGCGAACCAAGACACAGAAATTACTGACACAGGCTAAGCCTCTGGCAGTCCATGTTGCCAGTAACGTGGCGGCGAATGTGGCCATGGTGAAGATGACAGGGTGAAATGAGGTTCTTCCTGCCGCCACTGCGGCTGTCCTCGCTACCGTGGTGAGTGGGGTGGCCGGCCACTGTCTCGGAATAACTCACCCCATCCCAAAGATCGCCCTCAGTGGTGCCGCCTACACTGCCGCTGCCAAGATCATGGGTGAACGTGTTACACTAATGGAGGCAGCGGTTCTATGGCTAGCAACGAGTGCAATGGCTGAGATCATCGTCGCCTATGTTTAGCCACTCTGAATAGTGAGAGATGGATGACGAGACCCCTGCAACATATGAGGCATGGCATGCTGGAGGGCAGTGTGTAGCCCATAGTCGAGCACGCAGCCTGAGGATTGCCAATGCCCAGGAATGGTGGACTGCCCACAAGGCGTGCCCCTGCAGAGAGGGCAAGTACCCTGAGCACTGCTACATATTCCCTTGGCCGACTGCGTGGTCCTCCTATGCCCAACTATTTCACTGGGGGTATGACTAGTGGGTTTAAGCCATCTGTATATGACTATGACTCTATCACTCACAGACCTAGAAAGCAAAGAGCTAGGCGATCTTGCTCACTTGGGCGAGGCACGCCTTGGTTCAGAGGACACTGTTGCCCCTATCTCCTTCCTAGACTCCGATGAGAAGGGAGACCAGCGGGAGATCCGAGGTACCATCCCAGCCCGAGATCTCATCGGGAACACTGATACAGTAGGACAATCGGCCATTAACAAGGCCAAGACTGTATACAAGGGGATGGGCATCAAAGACAGGGAAACGATGCGAGGTATGCTCGGAGTCGACGAGGCTGGTGCCATCAAGGTTATGGCTGAGTCCTATGCACAAGACCTGGTTAAGGATCTCCTGAAACCACGAGCTCTTTCCAACAAGAGGGAGAGAATCTCAGGGTAGGCACCATCGGCCTGAGCAGTATCACTGTCGATGGCAAAAAAGGTGCTACCGCCAGCCTCCAGCTACCAGAGGTGAAGAAGTCAGTGTTCTTTGGTTTGCCGTTTAAGCTCACATAATAGTCATGACTTCCCGTGCATGTATCGTACAGATACTGGATGTACTAGACACTGTTGGTGGTGACACATGCCCTCTACGCTATCTTCTCAGCTGCTGCTGGGATATTCATGCATGACGCCTCCATCGCATCCTTCGTATCCGCCGGAGGTACAACACTACCCACACAGCAGGTGCAAAAGCTGGTGCAAGAAGTACTGCCATTTAGTCTCCCAGATATAGACGAGGCTACCGCCGACCAAGTGCTAATCATCCTCTGCGCACATGTCTGTACCATTCGACTGTAGGCCGGCTGATGCTGGCCAAGTGGTGCTGATCATTGCCCCGTCAGGCCACGGGAAAACCATCTTGCTGCGGGCTCTCCTGGCCGAACATCTACACTCTCAATACATCCTTCTGGTGTCTGACTCCGCCGCTGAGGCGGTTGACAGTAATGATCAATGGTACAATGGTCCAATCACCAAGACGCAGAACCTGCAAGCCCTGAAGGAGAAGCTGCTGGCAGCCCGACTGACAGAACCACCTTTCTAGTTATCGATGACCCTGCAATGGACCAGAAGACAGTCACCTACCTCAGCAACATCACCAGGCGCATCCGGCACACAAAGATAACTGTCTTCATCCTTTTTCAAAAGTACACCTGCGAGATCTCCCCGGACATCTGCTACGATGCGCGGTTGCTATGCTTCAGCTCCAAGTGTGGACGTGCCCTGCTCGAGACCATATACGACAGCCTAACCCTCAAGGAGCCCAAAGGGTACTTTATCGCAGGTGTACAGAGGGCAGCTGAGCTGTACCGCTTCATCTTCCGCAACAAGGAGACAGGTGAGCTGTCACACTTCAAGCCCTCTCTGGAAAAGGCGCAGACCTTCACCTACAAGCTGAATCCAGCCAGGAAACTAGCCTGCTCTACGCGTCATCGCTGACAGACTGTCGGCCGCAACTTTTTTCGTTCATCAGAAGGCTGAGGAACTTCGTCTGCTACTTCGTCAGAAGCTTGAGGAACTTCGTCAGAAGCTTGAGGAACTTCGTCAGAAGCCTGAGGAACTTCGTTAGAAGCTTGAGGAACTTCGTCAGAAGCTTGAGGAACTTTGTCAGAAGCCTGGAGGAACTTCGTCAGAAGCCGGAGGAACTCCGTCAGAAGCTTGAGGAACTTCGTCAGAAGCTTGATGAACTTCGTCAGAAGCTTGAGGAATTTCGTCAGTTTCGTCAGAAGCCTGTTGCTGAAACTCTATCCACTGAGGGTCAGATGGTAGGGCTCTCTTCTTCTGGAACTTCTCACGGAAGACCCACTTTTTCCATGCGCAACTAGCATCTGACTTGCCAGCGGTTTTGATGAGGTAGTCCTGGTAGTTATCTGGGAATTTCAGAAATGCTGGCAGATCCCTGTCCAATCTGGTACACCCTCTTTCATTGAAGATATGCTCAACAGCCTCCTTGCGGCCAACAGTAAACCCCTCCTGAGTACCTTTTGCATGACCAGTGTCATGGCTCTCCGCTACAGCGGCACTGACCTCCTCCCTGAAGTAGTTAGTTGCTCCAGACTGGAGGCTATTCAGCATCTCTCGCTCTTCCTGGCTATGGAGGCTAAATACGGCAGCCCACTTCCTGACTATTAATAGACCTTTGGGGTCGACCCTCGCCTTTTGGAGAGCTAGAATAACAGGACTGTTGGTTTGGCCCACAGGTAGGTCGAGTGTCCTGCCCTGGGTGCTGTAAAAGTTCCGGTAGAGTATCCGAGTATCCGAGTCAGGAGTTCTTTTGTACTACGAGCTGGCGCTCCTTCCTCTATGGCAGCCAGTATCTCCGCATCCGTCGGCAGTGTAACCTTGACTCGCTCGTGGATAATGTTGATGTCACGAAGCAGGCCTCGGACCCTGTCACAGTGGGACAGTGCACGTCGTGGCGGTCGTGCCGACTGTCGTGTCGACTTGTCGTGCTGCCTATAGATAATCTGCTGGAGAACTTTACCAAACATGGCAGCCGTTTGACCCCTCTATATACCCAGACCCTAAACATGCTGCAGTATGTGCAACATCCGGATGGGGCCGTTGAACCTGCGACATCGCACCGCACTGATCCTCGGAAGGACTGCCTGACGGTCATTCGACCCAGTATACATGATGAGAACCCGTTGTCCGCTGCTGGGAAGTACATTGAGTCAGGAGTTCTTTTGTACTACGAGCTGGCGCTCCTTCCTCTATGGCGGCCAGTATCTCCGCATCCGTCGGCGGTGTAACCTTGACTCGCTCGTGGATAATGTTGATGTCATGAAGCAGGCCTCGGACCCTGTCACAGTGGGACAGTGCACGTCGTGGCTGTCGTGCCGACTGTCGTGTCGACTTGTCCTGCTGCCTATAGATAATCTGCTGGAGAACTTTACCAAACATGGCAGCCGTTTAACCCCTCTATATACCCAGACCTTAAACATGCTGCAGTATGTGCAACATCCAGATGGGCCGTTGAACCTGCGACATCGCACCACACTGATCCTCAGAAGGACTGCCTGATGGTCATTCAACCCAGTATACACGATGAGAACCCGTTGTCCGCTGCTGGGAAGTACATTGACTTTGCAATCTTGGCACAGATCCACGAGATCAAGAGAATGACACTCGAGTTCAAGCTTCAGAGCACAATAGAACAGATGGTAGAGCTCCCGCAGGTTTTGAACAGGTGGGAGATAGTGCAGAGCAACAGCACCGTGGACACCACCTATGTGAACGATGAGTACCGAGTCCTAGGTCCGCTGGCTCGTGAACCAACCTTCTAATGAAAGGGAATGGGGTACTACGCTGTGGGGTGCAATGAGGGGTTCACGGAATTCGAACTAGAGGCAGGTGTCGAGAAGCCTGTGGAAGTTCCACTCTTCACCCTCCTCGAGAACACACACGTAAATCCGGCTGCCATGCAGGATAGGCTGTTCCTCCGGGTGTACACTGAGCAGCTCGCAGATGTGACGATGAATGCTCCAAGACTTCATGTCTGGCATGACAAGAATGACCAGGAACTGAAGCAAACAGGTTCCAAACAGCGGATCGTGCATGTGGAGCGAGAACACCAGCAGGTCCAAGCCACAGCTAACCCACGGGTAAAGCTGACATTGCATCGTGGTGCATCAGACTGTGTCGCTGTTGCGGTCCTGGTTCAGAAGGGAGGAGTCATCCAGGAGGTGGATAAACTAGACGACTTCAAGCTTGTGGTTGCTGGGACCAATGTTCTTGGTTAGGTACGTGAGCTGGCTGACTGCCAACTCTACAGACAGAAAACTAAGTCATATGCACTTCTGCGACTAACCAGTGGAAGCGATGACCTCGAGTCAGCACTCGAGGGCCGTCACCACATCGGGGGCAGGAACATCCCACCTAATCAGGGCAACCGGCTCAGCTTCAACATCGGAAACCTCATAGCTGGGACTCGCTCATTAGGTGTGATGGTACTTTACTTTGGCTATGCTAAGGTATGCGTGTCAAACACATCAGGTATTCAGCTTGAGCGTGCATAGAGCACGACTCCTGTCGTCACAGCTGTAGCTGCCACCACTACTATAAGCTCTGCTGTCTTCTGACCTGTCGATACTTCATAGTCGAGCGTTGGCTGAGATATCTTTACAGCCTCGTAGTACTCATCGAGATTCTCATCTGCCTCTGAGGCTCTGGTTGGCCTGAGCTCTGAGTTGTTGTCGGCGTGCCTCCCTCTGGCGCATATGCTCGAGTGCTTTGCTGTACTCAAACTTCTCCTTAGACAGCTTCTCCATCGCCTGGTTATGATGCTCACGCTCGACCTCTGCCGCCTTCTTGTCGGCGAAGCTGAGTCCCCAGTTCTCTAAGGCAAACACGCCCACATTCAAGATTGCGGAGGCCATGCTATAGACTACAGTTTAAAGCTACTATACAGCTGTCCCCAGCGACAGATATGTATGAACCAGAGGCGTATGAAGATCCAGTCGAGGATATAGATGACGAGGACTATGATGAGGAGGATTATGATGCAGACGACTACAATGTGGCGGAGACCGCGGGTGAGTATGATGATGTAGAGCATGAATCCCGCAAGCTAATACACAGAGCGAAAGGAATCTATCGCACTTACGTAAAAGGTTCTATCTGTCCGCTGGCAGCAGTTGGGGCTCTGATCACTCTGTTCACACCAAAGGCGGGCGTGACGGTCCGCAAGATCGCCAACAATGCTCTCCATGGTGTGGAGAAGATTTCTGAAGCCATACCAGCCATCGCCTCAGGAGTAGGTACCTTCTTCGGAGTCGCAGGCCCTTGGCTACCGTATGTTGCCATAGCACTTGCGGCCATCTGGGCCGCCGAACATTTAAGCCATACTAAATAAGGATGGCGTCTCTGTACGACCTGGTCAAGACACTTAACTTCTGAGGGTTAGTCGATAAGCTACCATTCAGCGAGGATCCAGCAGAGACTAGACGCCGGTGTACAGAGGTGTTTGAGGAGGTCTTCAGTGATAGTCGAATGCATAACGGCCGTCTGTTCGTCTGTGTGGAGTTCGCCCAGGCCATGCGTGACAGGACGGGAGTGGACGTCAGTGGACGTCAGTGATACCCTCACCCAGACCGTGCATGACAGGACAGGAGTGGACGTCAGTGATGGAATCCGGGGGCTTATCAACCATCTTTCTTGAGGAACTCTACTATCAGCCTGGTGGATATTACCGTGAGCCTCACCAACTACTCGAGGCTGTACGTCGCAAGGGCCACAACTTCACATTGGAGACAGTTAGCCAGTGGCTCAGCCGCCAGGTGATGTGGCAGATATACAGACCTCGTCCACGGCACATCAGGCATGCCCATTTCGATGAAACTGTCCCGAATAGAGTTCACCAGGCAGATGTTCTATTCCTTCCACATGACTCGGTTGGTCGAAGACCTACAAGTATGCCCTCACCATCGTCGATGTCGCCAGCAGGTACACGGCTGCAGCACCGCTCACAGACAAGTCAGCTGGCCAGGTGGGCCAGGCATTCCAGGGTGTCTACGAGGATCCGGAAAATCCCCTCCAGTGGCCATAATTGTTGCAGGTGGATGAGGGTAAGGAGTTCAGAGGCGAGACTGCGGCCCTCATGAGGAAACATGGTGTGGTAATTAGACGAGGTGAAGTTGGTCACCACCGTGCCCAGGCAATCGTCGAATGGTGGAATCGGACACTAGCAGAAAGACTGTTTGCACACCAATATGCCCAGGAGATGTCACAGGCTGGAGAGCGGTCCAGGGTATGGGTGAAAGGTTTGCCCATGGTGGTAGAGCGATCCAATACTGAGGTAACTCGGTTAACTGGTAAGAAGCCAGTAGACGCTATCCAATGATCCTCTGTTGCCCAACCTTCCGGAGAAGCAGACAAGGAACAGGTGTGCCTTCCATCTTATGCTCTGGTTCGGTACTTGTATGAACCTGGTGAGTTGGAAGGTGGACGACGACGTGCAACAGATCCTAACTGGTCGCTAGATGTCCACACACTTGACATATATGTCGAGATGGAGGGGCACCCTACACTGTACTATCTGGCACGCTCAGAGAGCTGTCCCAAACGTCCGTTTGTTCGGGAGGAGCTTCAGGTGGTCCCTCCAGATACACAGCTGCCACTGTCGCCAGGTGTCTAAGCCTGAGGGGTAGGGTACTCGATTGGCTTGGTATGGACACCATCTGGCAACACATGCCGCTTATCATAGTAGGCTGAGAGACCAAGTTTTTCCTGTTCATACGTCACCATGCCCTGGTTGCGCATGCATAGGCATCGGTTTCCAGCTCTGTCCACGCTACCGTTTAGGGCACTGAAGAACCTCTGCCAAGAGACATCGTTCTGACGCTTAGACATACCTTTGGCTGAGCATTTCACCTTCCCAGCGAGGCTCTCCACATAGTAGCACTTGGAACAGAGAGCCATACCACGGTTGCCTTCGAACTCGAGCTTGAACAGTCCTGGAGTCCATCCTGACCACTTGTCCCAAGCTAGCCACTCCCGCTTATGAGCCTCATACTCTGCTCGCATCTCAGGGCGAATGACTTCGTCATGCTGGAGGCAGCTATTGCGATGTACGCAGAGTATGTGTCCATCTGGAGGTACTCGAAGCTGTCACGAGGCACATAGTGATCCAGGAAGTCGTAGTAGAACTCCAGCATCCGCAGCTTCGCGAGCTCGTATACGGCTATCCCCACCTGGAATGGGCGACATATGGTGATTTTGGCCTTGCAACTCTGGAGCTCGTAGGACTCGCCGATCTCCTCGAGATCCTCGAACCATGCACTGCGGAGGGCTCTATCTACTGCTCGTCCATCCTTGGTGAAGGTCGTGTTGCTGTGACGCTCTAGAGCCTCGATGAGCTTCCCATAGGCACTGTTGCCGAGGAGTTTGAAGAGATCTGCCAAGAGCACTTTGCTCTTATCTACATCTCCCAAGTGGCGGGCCTCCGTAACATTCTCCACGAACCACTCGAATGGGCACTTGGCCTCGTAGTCTATGGTGCGGTATACAGCAGTGATCTCTAGCTCATGGGCGAGGTACCACTTGAGTGACGGTGCATACAAGAGCTTCCTCTTGGCTGAGAGTGTGCCGACTAGTTTACTTGTTGTGGGACGTTTCCTACCTGTTTTCTCTAGGTATGTGAGCATCTCAACAGATACTGCCTCAGCTGGAATCTCTCTGTTGTAGAAGAGAGGTGGCATTTCCTCGAACTTCGCCCACAGTGCCTTAGGAACCTCTATGTCCACTTCAGCGAAACCAAACCAGTGGTCAGCCAGCAGATCCTTCTTAAATCGTGCTACGTCGCTAGCACCGGACCACTGCCGTACTATCTCCTTACCACATGGCATCCCTTTAGCCATCGTAGACAAGTACAGAGCATTTGCATCGTAGCCGAGTAGACGTTGGCAGACACGCTCACTCTGGCGGATGCGTGTCACACCTGCCTCGTGGTATCTGGTGAACACAATGCTGGGCCCTCCAACAACCGCATCCTTCAGCATCTCGTAGGCCTCCTTGCCCGGAGACTAGAGGCTAACATCCGGCATGTGCTGAGCGGTTCCACGTAGGAGGTACTGCAGTGACACCCCTGGGAGAGACACTGCATCTTTGAGGATGTCTATTTCTCATTCTGTGTAGAACTCCCGCATCCGCTCTAGGGCTTCGATGAATGGACTGACATCCAGGTTGTTGTAGTATCGCAGCCAGTCGGCGAATGTCTGCATTCCATGCTCGCTGAACGTCTGTTTGCACTGTTTCCGCTCCGATAGCTTCAGGAGGTAGCCACCCTTGAGCTTAGACCACAACGCTGGGTAGTCGGGGAGTCCGGGATAATTAAGCCTCTCGGGTGTGTCGAACCATTCATATGGGAACCAGCTCTTCTGCTGTGTACACCCATAGGCTTTGATCCATGCCTCGTAGGAGACTCCTGGGCCAAGGTAGTTCAAGACATCGAGAAACCTAAGCTCGGGGGTGATGAGGAACATTGTCTGGTTCGCTTTCTTGGCGACTTTCACTGTGCCAGTACTGTTGGTCAGCTCATCCACAAAGTGCTTCTTGATCAGGTTTAGGTCATAGCGGCCGGAGTTGAAGCCTAGCATCGGAACTTGGTCACACCACTCGGTAATCAGTCGCTGCTGTCGTTTTGGGAGCTTGTCAAGGTCTAAAGGGATGAACTGTGACCTGACATCTGTATGGATTCTGTGTGCTCGCCTGGTAATCTCATCCATGAACGCCTTGATCAGAGCTTCTGGGTCAGGATTGCAGAGGTGAGTTGGCTCACTGGTGGAGCCTTCCAAGGAGCAGCCGACTGACACAGAGATCGGTATGTGGGTACTCTCAATCGTGAGAGTCTCCGTATGATGAGTCTTGGCACCATCTAGGAGTGCCTCAAAGTCATAGACGATGAAGTGCGGGTATGAGACGGTCCGAACTCGTTTAGGGACGCTTGGACAGTGTTTTATACAGCACTCCCACTGTACCACAAGCGTGCATCCAGATGCTCTCGGCTTCTCCTCTCTCAGGACTGTCTTGTGGTATCTTTGTTCGGCATCCTCCCCTTGCTGGTGCTGAGGGCATCCATGCCAGAAACAGCCATGGAACTGGTAAACGGTGTTGGTAGTCGGATCATAACCATCGACGGGAGCCCTCTCGATCCAACGCTCGCCACCGTGACCACACATTACATGGTGTATGTGTATACCTCTGTTTCTCGACTCATACGTGACCCAACGAGTAGCTGCTGAACTGGATGTTTGGGGTGGATAGAAGGCTTTCTCATATGCAGACTGTGGTGCATCAACCTTCCCACCCAGGGCACTCTATGGTTGTTTTGCCGCCTGTACAACGGTCAGCATGACGCTGAAGATCCGTGGCCTTTGTGAACCTCTGCTGACAGTGACTGCAGACTAGTGTGTGGGCCAGCTTGGAGATGTTCTTGATATAGAAGTCATACACTCCGATGGTCATAGTGTCATGGTAGTGGCCGCTTGCCTGATCAGGTGCCAGGTGCCCTCTTCGGTTGGTTCATACACGCGAATCCCGATCTTCGTGAAGAACTCTACCTTATCCAACTGATCTATAGAGGTTTTTGGAACATCAGGCATAAGTGCGCGAGCGCTGTAGAACTGTCTAGTGAGCTCTCGTGCAGGAGCAGTACTTCTATCAGGTCTCGCCCCCTGATACACTGCTAGGCATCTCCAGAGACACATGTTATCAGTGTAGGTGCCACCATACTCTTCTTCTGTCGTAGCCAGTCTGGGAGCGGTCCTGTCCCAAGCAAAGGTTGGCCGGCGATGACACCCTTGACCTCGACGTTGATTGATCGGACGAAAGCCCACTTGGTGTTGGGTCGATCAATGTTGTCGGGGTCGAGTCGGGCTTGCTCTCTTGCCGCCACCCAGTCCTGAGCTGCTCCTATTGTGTTCAGCCACGGACTCCCTTGAGCGTTCTTGTGGAAGAGCATCACCCTACCGTCCTCGATGTGTCTGATGCGATAGGTGTGGGTATACCGGAGGTAGAAGGCGTTCTGGACAGTCTGCTGGATCTTACCCATGATCTGTCCTGTAATGTCTCCATTGAGGCCTTGGAAGAACGTCCAGCGCACTGTCCGTCTTCCTCTCTCCTCACCTTCCATCTCACCCAGACGCTCATTGAGAATCTGCTCACCCTCCCACCTCATGCGCCAGGCTAAGGGTTCAGACCTCCCCATCACTCGCTTAGTGATCCTGCATAAGGTAGGTAGGCGCTCCATTGGATGGTCTGCCATCCGCGTCGCTACAGCTTTGGCTCGTAAGCTAGCCGTCACCTCCTCATCCAACTGATGAAGCTCACGCCGCCACTGTGCTTTCTTGTGGAAGTTCTCAGGATCATCTCTGGTGGTCGCTGGAAACCGTCCCGTCTTCACTGATCATCTCAGTCGAGCAATGAATTCCTCGGCACGGGCCTGTCCGATCATATGGAGCAGGTTGGCTTTCTTGGCCTTAGAGTAGCCTCTAAGGCCGAATTGCCTTGCCATAGCGCGAAGCTGTGCAACAGTAATCATGGTGTATATATACCACTGAGTATGCTTGTCTCTAAATGGGCATTTAGACCCTGTAATGCGTGCTTGATCACAAGCTATACCACTGAGTATGCTTGTCTCTAAATGGACGTTCAGACCCTGTAATGCGTGCTTGATCAGCTCGTATACCACTGAGTATGCTTGTCTCTAAATGGACGTTCAGACCTTTTATGTGTGCTTGATCAGCTCGTATACTACTGAGTATGCTTGTCTCTAAATGGACGTTCAGACCCTGTAATGCGTGCTTGATCAGCTCGTATACCGCTGAGTATGCTTGTCTCTAAATGGACGTTCAGACCAAGGCGATCAGCTAGTATATCACTGTGGTTGCTTATCTCTAAATGGAAATTCGCCCCATTCGCAGCCACTGGAATGAGATCAAATTCTGCGTCTACCCGAACTCCTGGCGACGTAGATAACTTTTTGCTCGAAAACATTTTTACCGGGACGGGTCGCGACGTAGATAACTTTTTGTTCGAAACATTTCTGTGGGAGCCACGGATCGCTGATCGGCTGCCCCAGGGCTTGAGATAGCTGTGGGGCCACAGATCGCCGATCGGCTGCCCCAGGGCCTGCCTTGCGTAGAGAGGGCCGATAACTTTTTATTCGATAACATTTCTACCGGGACGGGTCGCGACGTAGATAACTTTTGCCCCATATCTACACCGAGCCTTACGTCGCCGCGTAGATTAATAATCGGCGATTGTTGATCTACGGCGGCGGGCCGCCATGTAGATTAATAATCGGTGATTGTTGGTCTACGCGGGGCTTGAGGTGGTATCATTTTGAGGTGGTATCATTTTGACTCCGGATATACTACTTCTCTAGCTGAGCGCCGTCCACGCTTTATCCGTGTTGGGATCGATCGAACTATGATCTCGCCGAACCTCAATTTCCAGGAAATTATACTGGTAAGCTGTTGAATATGTTGAAACTAATTTGACAGTTTCAAAATATTCAACAGAATGTTTAATAACTTGTAAAGATATACACGTCGTACACTTGATGGGGTTTTAAGCGTTCCTGACGGACTTAGATGCAACGTATTACGTATTTTGATTTGTGACATCAGCCTACATGGGCCATCTTATTCTTTCGTTTGTATGAGTATGATAAAACCTTTTGATGTTTTCTTTTGTTTCAGGGAGATCGTGGACTACCAGGGTACACTGGAGAGCGCGGCATTGCTGGAGAATCGGTATGTCAGTGACATTTCCCAGAACACCATATTTGTCCTTGGAACTCATTCGTGACATTAATATCATATGTACTGCAATCTCAACAAATCATACGTTCCCAATGACGTCACATCAACTGATTTCAGAATCATTCGTCACACTGAAACTGGTCGTATTCGTATCAATGCCCTGAGAAGTGGCATGCATATCCCTAACCATTTGCTGGCCAAGCTGTCCATAAACGGCCTCATTCGTATCTCGCGAGATCTCCTTCGATACGTGATCGAGAAAAGTATCTCGTATGTATTGAGTAGCCATGGGCGTAGTGATTTCCACCAGAAAATGGTGGTAGGGAGTATTGAAGTGTAAAAGGACACGAGCGCTACTCTCTTCATACCAGACAATATTATTTCACGTAAACCGAGATGATATAAGGCCAATAGTAGTCTGTATGACAAGTAGTTAACAGGAAAATAGTCCCTCTGAATTCGTCGTAAAATTCAAATCTGTGTCGCACACAAAATGAGGTCAAGAATTTGCTGATATTCTGTAGATGCTGATATCGCACGAACCCCTGGATGGATCGAGTCGATTTTAATGTATGTATCAGAGGCTAAGATGATACCAAAATCTACACGATCCACAGTGTTGCTTTTACAGTCCGCTACATATATAGACCAATCTCGTCTCCGAAGTGGAGTCTGTGTAACAGTCTAGTCGCTATGATGAGGTAATAAGATGGCCTGTCATTACATTAGCGGTGTATTCTGAAAGAAGCCACGCCTCTGTTTTTAGATTGTAAACGGCCTCTGTAATTGCCGGGAGGAATGTCTATTCACAGGTTAAGAGATTATGGTTTTTTAATTTACCGTATGATTTACTGGCTCGATAATCGAGCCAATCGTAGATAATCGAGCCAATCGTAGTCGCAGTCAATCGCGTGGTAAAATTTAGAATAGTCTTCTCTTGTCCATCACGTGGACATTCAGCTAACATATCAGTGACCGAGTTGACCATTAAATGGTGATTGTGAACAATATTTAAAGGTGCATATTCACACTAGAATGCTTGGAAATACAATTGTTAAAATTGTATAATTTTAGAGGCTTAAGTTGTGCACCTCAATGCAATGAAACGAAATAAATCTTAAAATATTATGATTCCATTCCATATAAACTAATATAATTTCTGTAGTTATGAATTTGAATTAGGGACTCGGGTCTTTAATTAAATTTCACATCTAAAAAAATTATATTAATTTATATGGAATGAAATCATCATATGTTAAGATTTATTTCATTTCATTACATCTATGCACACATATTAAGTCTCTAACAGTAGGCAATTTTAACAATTTTATTCTCAAGCATTCTAGTGTGAATATGCACATTTAAGGCGTGTTCTCACTAGGCCGTGTTCTCAATAGAGACTTAATCAGGAATAACTCCATACTAACGTATGGCGTTATTCCTGATTAACGCTCTAGTGAGAACACGGCCCTAGAGAGTTAATCAGGAATAACGCCATACGTCAGTATGGAGTTATTCCTGATTCAGTCTCTAGTAAGAACACGGCCTTAGTGTAGGAGAATCTTTCGCCTAAATCTGAATAGTATCCCCACGTGTCTGAGTGTGGTTGGGGGTGGATGGGTGAAATGTTGTGAATGTTGGTTTTGTATCAAGATTGTTAAAAGAAAGTATGAATCGCAACCTTTTTTCAAACAATACCGTCTCAGTTGCTCCTCTCGGAATAACTGTTGCCTACTATTATGATGCAAAATTTATATCAGTAAAAGATTCAGTTCGTGTGGGCTACATAGCAATGAGCGTGGATTCAGGAATTCTTTACCAACTGATTTCACTGAAAATGGATGAATCCACTATTAGCCCAGATAAGATTTCCAGATAAGCTCCGACCACGTTTTGCACGTGTTGGCATCCATTTATATACATTGAATCACGAATTCCCGAAAGTCCCAATTTCATGGTAACTATACAGCTAACCTGTTGAATATTTTGAAACTAATTTGACTGGGGCCTATGGCAGCAACGGCGCCCAGTTAAATTAGTTTCATAGTATTCAACAGAATGATTATTAAATAGTAAAAGCATACAATTCGTACAACTGACGGATGATTCAAGGCACATGGCGGATCTAAAGTTACGTCATTCATTAAGCATTATGATTGTGACGTCAGCCTACATATGACGTAATGTATTAAGACGTCATATACGTGACTGAGAGATCAGATTCACCCATTAACCTTTCAGAAACGATATATCAATTGTTTAAAAAAAGACTGAAACGAATTTGACTGGAATCCACGTGTAGCGGTCGAATTACTTTCAGTATATCAATTTACCCCGAACTTCGGTGTTGAAAAACATGGTTAGGTAAACCAACCAACAGAAAACACATTCCGACCATCTCTGCGCGCATGTCTGCTTCTTCGCGCGCGTCGGAGAGTGCGCTCGCATGCGTGTATCAGTGCGTGAGTTTGTTTGTGATTGAGTGAGCGCGCGTCAGAATGTGCTATGTAAATGATAAGAATCTGCGGCACAAAACCGTGTGGTTATTTCTTAAACTATGTCTGAATAAATGTCTGCAAGATCACATCATTAAAATAATTTTGTTGCATGTATTTTAATTGTAGGGAAAACTGGGTCGACGAGGTTTTACAGGCCCGCCTGGACCTACAGGTTCCATAGGAAAGCTGGTAACTAATTAGCAATATAGGCTATGTTGACTCTCTGAACCCTAATGCCCAAATTTTAAAACACTGATATTCAAATTAATAAATATTTCATGTAATATTTTGCTTGCTCGCTGCCCACCATGGCAGCAACTGCTTCATGTTAAATTAGATTCAAACTATTCAACAACGAATCTGTATACTAACCTTGAAAATGAAATCCTGGAATTCAGAGTTAAAGGGATTAAGCCATGTGTTATTCCGCTATGCTGTAATTTGATGAATCTATTTCATTCCTCAGTCATTCATAATCTAAGTGGCGTGTGTGCTGACGTCACAACCATTACGTCATGAATGACTCGATTTAGTCTTTAACGCTTGATAGTTCGACGTTTTGTACACATTTTATGTCCTTATCATTTAAGAATGTTGAATAATTTGAAACTAATTTGACTGGGCGCTGTTGCTGCTATTGGCAGCAACAGCACCCATGCATATTAGTTTTAAAATATTAAACAGCTTACCTGTATAGTTTTCTGGAAATTGATAGTCAGGGAGTTCAGGGGTCGATCGATCCCAACACGAACGAGGTGTGGGTGGAGCTTAGCTAGAAATGGGCGGGGCATAGTTAATACTGGAAAGGCCCATTCGATTTGTTTATACCAATGCCACAATGTGACATATGGGGAACGGTAGTATGACTACATACATTTTCATGGTCAACTGACGTATGGTGTTATTCCGGACTAACTCTCTAGCGTGAACACGGCCATACTTGGTGATTGTACCGTAATCCTTGTTAATATTATCAACATAATTTATGGATAATCTTTCCAATTTTTGATACCGTAAGGTCGATATTTCTCATCTTAAAGATAGAGAATCTTATCAATTAAACATTCCTGAATGATTAATAACCGCGGGATCCATTTTTAGCGACGCCCCACCAATTTCTAGCTATAAGCCACTTTTATGCGTGTTGCAATCGACTTTAAAGTTCGAAACCTGAAATCTCAATATTTAAATATCAAGGTAAACTGTTAAGAATTTTGAAACTAATTTCACTGGGTACTGTTGCTGCCTATGGTTTGAAAATATTCATAAGACATAGGCCTAAGACATAGGCCCTACACTTAGTACACTTGGCACTTGACGAACTATTCCAGCTTCATGACGGAGTATTCTCTGTTAATTAATTATTGTGACGTAAGCCTACATGCGACGTAATTGATTTTGACCTCACATACTTGAGTGGCATATCGCATTCATCCATTAACTCCAGTTACAACGCTTACAGTGCCACTTTGGAACCGAAGGGGCAGGTACAAAAATCATTTACAATTAAAATCTCGTCAGTTGAGTATTCTGAAACAAATTTTGACTGGAAGCTATTGTTGCTATCTTTATCAACTTCATTTATCAAAATATCCAACAGCTTACGGTACCGAATTAAAGACTTAAAGGTGCATATTCACAGTGGAGTAGCTAAGGGATGTTTTAGGTATTGTAAGACACATACACCTCACGCCCCAACCAACACACACACCCCTGAGCCAAGGTCATAGATAAGGTAAATATGGAGTTATTGAATGATACATATAAAAGTAACGTTTCCCGTAACTTCTAGGAAACTAAAGTCGTGGGTCTCCCTGGAGAGTTAATCGGGAATAACGCCATACCTCAGTATTGCGTCACGCCGGTTAAGTCTCTAAGGCTGAGTTTCCATAGAACCGCACGCGTCACGTCTCACGCCTCATGCCTCACACGTGAACGGAGGAATTAACATATCAATAGCAATACGAAAGTCTCCATAGACTTTCGATTCATGCCTCACGCGTGAGACAAGGAATGGGCATGTTCATTATTTGTGAGGTGAAGCGTAACTGGTAGCTGTAGCAAGTATTTAAATCGTTGTCATAATACAGGTAATTTCTAGAGCTTACTTTCGGAATTATGATTTATAAATATTTTATGCAAAAATATGCGATTTTATTTTTAAAAGTTCAACAGAAAATGTTTACTTTCTTCTCCTCCAAGACTATATATCCAATCTCTCTGAAAATCACACCAGGCAAGTAGAGTCTTTCCAGCCGATAATAAATAGCCGAGATATGAAATTCTCAAAATTTGTTACTAGTTTTGTAGTAAATTCAGAGACATTTTTGGTGCAAACTTTGAATTATACATTTTGCAAAAGTGAACATCTTGAACACTTTTTGCATATTTTGACGAAATTTGATACACAGATGTATTATGAAAACACAGTTTCATCTGATAGCAAAACTCGCCCAGTGACCTACTTTTCATGGTTCAATGATTTTCGTCAATCTCTTGAAAACTACTTGACCTATTTGCATAAAACTTTGTAAAAGTGACATTGATGGAAACGCGCATGTAGTGTGAGGCGTGAGGTGTGAGGCGTGAGCTTCTATGGAAAGCCAGCCTAATGAGAACACGGCCTAAGACCGTGTTCTCATTAGAGACTTAACCGGCGTAGCGCAATTCTGAGGTATGACGTTATTGCCGATTAAACTTTAGTGAGAACAGGCCTTAGTCAGCTATTCTTACTACCCCTCTCCTAGTGGATTAACCTTCTACCAGACCATCAATGAGGGCCATCAAGATTGGTTGACATTGGTTCCTATATTGACTGTCAACGTCACTGACCAGATGTGGTGGGTGTGTTGAGAAATATAAAAAATAAGAAATATACTCCTACGTATACGCTGTTCAGGCGAATATAATTTGTAAAATTTAATTGGAGACACGAGTCCCTAATTCAAGTTCACAACTAGAAAAACTATATTATTTTTTACGGAATAAAATCATCATATGTTAAGATTGATTTCGTTGCATTACATTGAGGTACACCACTTAGGCCTCTAAAAGTATACAATTTTAACAACTTTATTTCCAAACATTCTGCTGTGAATACGCATATGTACTTACCTTCAAATTGAGATTCTGGTAATTCCGAACTCAGAGTTACGAAAACTTGATACTAGAAGCGGATAATCGTTACAGGACTGACCACAAGTACGCGAGACGTTGATGCTGGAATACTATATAATCCTATCACATGATTGTTTTTTATTTTGTAGAGCAAAGGTCTTCAGGGTGAACCGGGTCCTCAAGGAAAGGGTGGAGATGTGGTAAGTACTCTCGCACTTCGTGAATCCACTTCCTCACTCAATCATATGATGTCATAATTAACTACGCGATGTGCATGCTGACGTCATAATCATGACGTCATAAATGATTCGAAATATTCCGTCTTTAACACTTAATAGTCAGACCCGTTGTACGAATTGTATGTCTTTCCTATTTAATAAACATGATGTTGAATATTTTGAAACTAATTTGGCTGGGCGCTGTTGTTGCCATAGGCAGCAACAGCATGCAGTCAAATTAGTTTTAAACTATTCAACAGCTTACCTGTATAGTTTTCTGATCCCAACTCGAACGTGGGGTGGGTGGAGCTTAGCTAGAGATGGGCGGGGCATAACTAAAACTGGAAAGGTCTATTACTCGGCACATGTTTAACCTATGCAAGTTTCCTGGTATAAGATCATTCATTTTGGCTTGCAAACTTCTACTAGACTCGATGAATGAATCCACTTTTAGCTATGGCCCGCCCATCTCTAACTAAACTCCACCCACACTTTACCCGTGTTGGGTTCGACAGTATCTAGAAATCCCTGAATCTCAAATTTTTCAGTAGACTATACAGGTAAGCTGTTGAATATTTTGAAACCCATTATGGCAGCATCAGCGCCCAGTCCAATTAGTTTTAAAATATTCAACAGAAGGTTTATTATATATTAAAGACATACAATTCGTACAACTGACGGACTTACTTGATAACATACCCTCCTTATGCAGTCCTTACAATATAGCCCTGGAAGCTTTGGTATAGTTCTCCAAACATGTGTAGGCCAATTGAATAGTCTAATAATTGTCGTATAGGTATGTTTGCTATTTATATTATTATGACCACTATGGGGCATTTACAATTTCATGACGAAGTTGGCCAAAACCGTCCTATCTAGTGGTCTTGAGGAATGTCTATTTACAGGCCAAAAGAAAACTGGGTTTTTTTTAATTCTACCACTGGAATAACTGACCTGGTTACAGAACCAGTCATTCTAATGATAAAAAATTTAAATATCCTTCTGTTGGTCTCCAAGTCTACATTTAATAAGCAAATGTTTTGATTTTCCTGACCAGAATTAACCATTAAATGATTTTAAAATGTTGTTTTCAGGGCCCAGCTGGTCTTCCTGGACAACGAGGGCATCGGGGTCTTGTCGGGGAAAAGGTAAGAATTTGATAAGACTGTCTTGATAGGTAGGAGATCTCGGCACCAGTTTATATGCATTCTACTCGGTTAAATTAACCAAATACGCTAGTGTAACAAGAATGCTGAGGTAGCATGGTCCTGAGTTCTGATCACGGCATGGCCATGTTACTGCTTTGGTCTGGTTAATAATTCGTTTTCGGCCCGTGGTCAAGCTATGATAGCTCGTGTCCCATTAAATATAGAGCCTTTTGCACAAGATATGAGATGCCTGCTGATTTATGTTCAATTTATCCAGCATGCTATGCCATAATCTTTGTAACTACTGGACGCCATATTCGTTTAGTCTATTGTCTGTATAGGCCAGGATTTCTCAAACAAAACCAACCTGCCCACACGTGCAAATGGTCATTTGTCCTCCAGCTCTGGAAGCGTAAGCATGCGTGTAGGACGTATTCACGGCAGTACATTCGACAGCCTGCATTTCAATACTGTTCAGCGCAAGTGTGTCAACTTCCAGAAGAAAATTAGAGAAAGCTTTTATATTTTTTGACAATAATTTGCGCGAAGGTTATTGCTATCAATCACAGCAGTAACATTCAGTAAAAATAATTATTAGGTAAGCAATTACTACCTGGTACAGATTTGATACTAATTTGATTGAAAACTGTTGCTACAACAGCTTTCAGTTCCCATATTCTAAAACAATCATAATTTTAGTCGACTCGCTACGGAATTGAATAGCAATTTGACTAAGTTGTTGGTTTCTTAGGCACCAACAACATTGTCGAATTATTATCCACACACGTGCAATCAATACATTACTATCTAGGTAAAGTGAGCGTAGGCCTATTAGTCCGGGAGCCAATTTTCAAAAGGGGTCTAGAAGAATGGTTTCGTAGCACACCCAGTATTCAGAAGGTTTGTCTCTATATTATGCTAGACCGATGTCTTGGGTATATTCTGAGCCGTGTTGTACAAGAAAATTGTGGTATCACTAACCCGTGAGAAGCCCATTTACAATAGGTGTTGAATGTAGTTTTCAGACAATTTTCACAATGGTAAATTTTTCACAAACTTAAGCGCATGTTATATCAATACAATCTTAACCAAAATGGAAAGGAGTGATCATATATCGCAGATTTATACATAATCAACCACGTTTAAGACACCCGTATGTTGCTTTGTACATATTGGGGCACTTAGGTCTTCTTGTGACTAGCAATACCTTAGCTACAACAATGCCCATGTTTTCTACATTTTTCATAATTAAACTTTTAACTGACATGCAGTGCATGTCTACACAAGCTGGCAGGACATATTTATCACGTGAGCAAATGAGAGAATGTTACTCATCCGTGTCAGAGTCATCTTCGACAATTGTATGCTGAACATTGTCACACATTTCACCTCCCATACAAAGGCATGCTACAGTGCAGAGTAGATTGTTAGCCTTGCATTGACAGAGATCTGTTCTTTTGCAGGCAGACTTTTGACATCTACATGATGTGAGTTCAATTAATCCAAATGGAGCAGGATCCTTTGACATTAGAACAGGCTTGAGTAGACCATCCACTATACTCCAGCCATGTCCATTTGGAGATGGAAGATTCTGAACAGCTTGCAATGAACGTCTCCAAACAAGAGCTTGAAAATTGGCCCTTTCGGTGTGATGCTTTAGACTATTCGATGTAGGTGGAAGATTTTCATTTCTTTGTCTCTTTTGACAAAAGAGCCAATAACGGGTTTCATCAGCTGTCTTTCCCACATCCCTGGTGGTATACAACTCACAGACAAATTTCTCACATAGAATTGTAGTATTCGGTGATAAGTCCACATGTTCGCCGAGTTGGGCTAAGCTAAGCTGATGACATTCAGATGACTTTAAGAGATTGAATGATTTTCTCTTAGCGACTCCAAATAATGCACTAGTGCTATCACAACCTGTAAGAGAATGAAACCCAGGCAAAG
This sequence comes from Chaetoderma sp. LZ-2023a, assembly GCA_034401795.1. Taxonomy (NCBI): domain Eukaryota; kingdom Metazoa; phylum Mollusca; class Caudofoveata; order Chaetodermatida; family Chaetodermatidae; genus Chaetoderma; species Chaetoderma sp. LZ-2023a. Next base: position 125,989,747 of record CM067369.1, read on the forward strand.
ACAGACAGATAGCTGGGCCCAGTACTTGAGCAACTGTATGTATTGGTATGTATCGCAATTTGTCCTTTGTTCCCGTACGGAACCATAGTTCAGAACAGTGAAGCGAACGATACGTATATATACTAAGTACTGCCACGTCTGTATCAGGAGACTGTATAACAACACGCATGTGGTCTTTTGAAGCATGTAGCGTGTGCAACATCATACGCGTATCTGCTTCCTCGTGATCTGATCGAAGTTCTTCCAAATACGACGAATTGTTCGCTGAAATGACAACAACATCCATTCCATCGTTAAAGCCACCAGCAAGAATGACGTAATTGTTGGCAGATAGCATATTTGGACCAGTATCACGCCACCGCTTGCTGAGAAATGCAACCAGGTTAGTTTTGTTGCTTGGATTGCTGATGTACTTGCCCCATTGCTTTGGAACGGGAGTATTTTCTCCAGCAATCTTTACTTCCAATGCTGTTGATGACCCACGTTTTAGCTGCTCTTCCGCTTTGAGAGATTCCAGTCTATTATATCTGTCAAAAACTATATCTACTCTGTTGCAGTCTTCTTGATTCAGTGGAACTGTAAAGATGTGCCAGTATTTATCAGCCAATTCTCCAAATGTAGACGTACCTCCAGTTTTAACCATTTGCACAATTGCCATGCCATCTACTACATAAGCTGTTGCGCCTGTCTTGTCAACAGGTGGAAGCCGTCCATCAACATTTACTTCCTTTTCTAGTTCACTTAACAAAACACTTTTCACATTCTTTCTTAGAGTCCCATCCGTATGTGACAATGATAGTGGAACAGCAGACAGTTCATACGTCATCACTAGTTTTAAATCAACATCTCTGGACCTTGCGGCAATAATTAATCGACCAAATAGTTCACGGTCAGATCTCACATTGTGAATTTTTTCATCATTTGTTTTGAGTTTTTTCTTCTGTGCTAGGCTGGCAAATGTTTTAAGTTTTAAGTGTGGCAACATGTCCCAAAAGCTTCTCGTGTTAGTGTCCAGCCGCTCCTGAACAAAATTGTCCATAATCTCCTTACCAATGTCACAGGCGGAAACAAGTCTCTTGGCGATTTCACTAGGCAATACCACGCCAGTTGCAATGTTTACAAGCGGAAGACACTCGCTGTCATCGTTTTCCGCAATATTAAAGGGATTGGTCATTATATCTGATGAGAACATCGAAAGTATCTTCTGCACATCGGTTTCATCCCTGTTCATTCGATTACTCCCCATTTCCTTATGTACTCCAAACATGTGACTATCTTGTAACCCACACATTTGCTTTGTGACCGTTGTTATGGCTGCCCTCTCGTGGCTAGTTAAAAACCACCTCTCCAGAGCTCCTGGCTTTTGTGTTATTCCAATAATACCACCTCGCTTTTTAGAATCCAAATTAATCGATTGCTCTAAGGCCATATCTGTCCACACTTGATTGAATGGATGGTGTGAGCGACTTACGGAATGATTTCCATTCAAGAATTGTTCATGTACATGGGGATGTGTACTTGGAAGCATCTTCATGTCCGCAAGATATATTGGCAGCCATCTTGCATATTGGTTCTGTCCAGGCTGTAGAAATATGGCGCCATAGCAGCAGTAGCAGATAGGTGTGCCTGCCAATTTCCAGTTCTCTCAGCTCTTATGAATCCAAGCAGCAGCTCTACCATATGAATATATGAGTTCCAAAATGCGAACAGTGTGTGATTTCGAGCTTGACTCAACTTTAAAGGATTTGAACAGCTGTTGCAATTTATTCACGCACATACACACCTCTTTGAAATTTTCCTGCAGTGCGTCTAAGTCGTCAATGCTGCTTCGGCACATCTTAATTTTCTCATCCAGACTCTCCAAATCTGTTGGAGTAATGTGGTCTTCATGTTGTCCATTTTGTTGAACCCATTTGGAAAAAGACTGCCATTGTAATCGCAGCAGCGCTTCCAGAACCAATTTGTGAGCCCTCACTCCTCGATTATATGACTTCCCTTTAAGTAGAGCAGCAGCCGTGCTGCTACCATATGTGTTGGCCTCTATGAGGAGATCTTCTAAGCCAGAGTCATCAAACATCTTTCCAATAACAGCTAAGTAGTTTAGCGCAATGTGGAATCCCCAGTCTGATCACAGTGTCACTAAACTCTTCTTTATATCGCCACTGTATCTCCTTTGCCTTGACACACATTTCACCCTCGCCTTTGGTATATGCATGCAAAATGTATGTTGGATATATGTTAGGTCGATATCCGTCTAAATATCATATATGGTGAATCTAATACGATATTACTTTGAGTTATGACACGATCATGCTTATATCGTTGTGCACTGTGGATACAGCCAAAGCCTAGACCCCCTATGCAAAGAAATCAGGATAACTAATTAGTGCCACCACAATTTGTTTGTACAACAGGGCTTAAAATGTGTGGGACATGTCCCCCAAGCCACAGCAAGTGTCTGACCTTCCGAATACTGGGTGTGCTACGTCATGATTCTGACCTAGCTTTAGCTCCTGGACTATATACACGCTTTCTCACCAAGAATAAATGCTTAGCAAATGGGACGTGTGTTTCGTTGACAGATTTGTGCATTTGTTTGATATGCATTGGTCGAACAGAAACATACACGCGATAGCTTGGGGAAAGATGTGCTTCATGCAGGTGCATGCAACGCGTATTTTGGCCATATACTCACTCTACTTAGACAGTAATACTAAGTGCCATGTGATTCTATGGACAACAATTTGACAACGTTGTTGGTGCCTTATAGTCAGCAACAACTTAGTCAGATTGTGTTGACTGAAATTTATGATGCTTGTTTTAGAATACATAGACTGAAAGCTGTTGCAGCAACACCTTTCAATAACAATTTTATCAAATATATAACAGGTAGTAATTGCATTACATACTAATTATTTTGACAACAAATTGACTGAATGTTGGTGCTGTCATTGATAGCAACAACTTTCACACAAATTACTGTCAATGTATATAAAAGCTTTCTCCTATCTTCTCATGGACAGTGACACACTTTCTCTGAACAATATTGAAATACAGACTAGAATGTACTGTCGTGAATACACCCTACATGGATACTTACGTTTCCAGAGCTGGAGAACAAATGACTATTTGCACGTGCAAGCAAGTTGGTTTTGTTTGAGAAATCCTGGCTTGTGCAGACAATAGAGTCAGGGCATTGCATGATGGGTAGCATTGCACGCCAGGTAGTATTGAATGCTGGATAAATTGAACAGGCATCTCATATCTCGTGCAAAAGTGTCTATATTTAATGGGACGCGAGAGCTTTAAGGTATAGTTTTAATTATATAGGCCTAAGTAGGGAAATGATAGGAACGACCTAGCTTCCGAACTCAGCTACCGTTTGCTCTCCAACCAAGAAAATATATGGGTGCCAGTGTAAAAACTGGGGAAGTTCGCCGTATGGTATAAATGACTGAAAATAAAACCAGCCTAGATATGGCCTGAATGTGACCTAGAAATTAGATACTCGATATAAGACAATCAAACCAATATGGAAGTTAAAAAGAAACTAATGTTAGGGAAATTGTCTGGAAGAAAGGCTTAAAAGTGCACATGTCTAATGGTAGATGGAGTAAAGGAGTCAATAGCTGTTTGAAAGGAAGGAGAGGTTTATGTGGAATAAATGAAATGATGGAGAACAAGTATTGAAACCTATTAACCTGAACAATTATATAAAATAAAGAGTGAAAAAGAATATAACCAGTGCCTAGAATGAGAGCGTACACCGCACACCGCACACAACAAGTCGATCTTTGAAAACTTGCCACCTGAAGAATTCAGAGTACTACACAGTCGCAGTAACAGGCCAATATGTCTGAACTCGCGCCACGAGCCAGGAGAATGCACATTCTACTGGGGGCAATTGTATAATATTAACATTTCATAAACTTGATCCAGTAGTTTTATATAGCATGAGTGAAACTGTGACTTTCCGCATGTACACAAACAGAGGATGCCAGAGGTGGCAGCATGATCCAAGACGGCAATAGCAAAATAGCAGCAAAGCGAAGCGCACAATGTGTTATGTTTATGGCTTACAGCATCTAGCCAGCGGAGATCACAATTATAGTTCTCGCCACTTGTTGTCTCGTGGATCCTGTCCACGGCAGGAGGGAAATCGTGTTCCAGCAAGCAAACTTTCATGAGTCACCTCTCTTGTCAAGGTCTGATGAATTATTATGCATAATTAACGGTTGTATAGTATTGGTTTTTGCCTTCTTCATATTGTCGCCACTTCATCGTTTATATTATTGTCACTTATCGTATTGTACCGACATCGATTCTCTCTTTCTCTCTCTTCTCTTCGCAGTACGGCGTTGTGTTGTAGAATTAGTTCTTACCAGCCCCCTCACGTTAATTATTCTGTATCGTCTTGTGTGCTCTGCATGTGTGCGTGCGTGCCTGCCTGCCTGCCTGCCTGTGTGTGCGTGCGTGCAGACGGGCGGGCGGGTGTCCGTCCGTCCATGCGTGCGTGTGCATGCAGCTGAAGAGAAAAGACAGTGACAGAATGAAGCCGTATACTGATGTCTTCTGATGATACCATGTCATTGTCTTCTCCGTAACTAGAGTCTACCTACCCGCCCCTGAGTAAGGCTACTCTTTTGATGAGAAGTCTACCGTTACGGCTGTCTACTATCCTACTAACCTAGTAAATTAGGATAGCATCAGGCCCGTATGATTATATAATAATGTACGCATCCTAGAATCACCGAAACCTAGACGTGAATTTTCCCCACCCTTCGAAATATCCGGTCCATCACCCACTCAGTCAGATGGCTCGGGGACAGTGATGTTCGGGACTGAAAGTAGTCACTATCACCATGGTTGGAATATACACTCAGACCCACATGAAACCATACTAGAAGTACAGCCAGCATCCCTAATAACCACCGGGTCTGCCAACGATGTGGCGGAGATCCTACCCGCACCCACCCCACTCACACCACCGCCCACCCCAGTAAACATATGGACGAGCATCTGACCCGCGGCTCCCCGCTACACTAGTATTTAAGATAGCAAGATGTGCGTGCTGACTTTTGTTCAAAATCATTGTGATTTTTGATTGCAGGGTGAGCGCGGTGCTTTCGGAAATGATGGAGAGCCTGGTATGCGCGGGATACGGGTAAGGGTCAATAACACTCACATACTGTGCAGGCGATTCGGGCAAACGCATCCACATGTGGCATGCGCTGCTCGTACCACTGACATGCTGGCAAGGGGCGAGGTGACGAGCACTCGTCATGGGGCCCCTGGCCAGGTGGACCCCCACCCAATAAGTAAAAAAATAATTTTTTTCACATACCACTTCCTGGACATGTCCATCATTTTAGTCCGCAAATCTCCATATCCATTTGGTTTAGCTATGTGCTAACATTTGCAATTTCGGAAAGTATCATTATACCGTCAAACATGTCTTAAGTGACAAACAATAGTTGGTATAACTTGGTCACTAATGAAAGGTGGTTTCTTAACACACACAAATCACATTAGCACGAGCATAGGCCTTTTGGCGAAATTGGGTCAAAAGATGGCGACTCAAAGGGCAAGGGCCGAAATTAGGACTGAGGCGGGGCCTGTGCAAAGTTTGTTAGAGAGATTGGTGGGGGCCCTCTGCAAAGATTCCTAGGCATAAGTTGGTGTAGGCATGAGTGGGCCCACATATCTATTTAGCCGGGAGTTTGGGTGCCACTGTGCCCCCAAAACTATTGTTACTATTTGGTCGTAGAACATCTGCATTTCTCGTGTTAATATGTCCATTTCATTGACTGTAAAATCCTTCTGTTTTACACTACTTTGAGATTTGTACCACATGTGCTTTGTAGGTGTGACATCCGTGATTTGAAGTAACACAGGGCCCCCAAGCATATGAAAAGATTGACTTGTCACCTTTTAGGAGACCTATTAGGCCTCCTAAAAAGTGACAAAACAATTTTGACATATAAATTTGGGCCCTGTGCAAATGTACTTGTTGCAATGCATTAAGTACGACCCCACACCTCCGTCCTCCAAAGGTTAGAGAGCACCTACAAAACGTCAGAATGCGTATACGAATAATTCTGGATGGGAGAGAATGAGGATATAGCCAATTTTGCTTTAATTTGATGCCCCCCCACCCTTCACCCCCTCCTCACACAAGTTTAGTTACCACCACGTCCCTGACTCGTGTTCATTCCGTGGCTCATGACAATGGACCTTTCCAGTTTTAGCTATGCCCCGCCCATCTCTATCTAAGCTCCATCCACACTTCGTCCGTGTTGGGATTGATTGATCTCTGAACTCCCTGAATATCAATTTCCAGAAAACTATGCAGGTAAATTGGTAAATATTTTGAAACTAATTTTACTAGGCGCTGTTGCTGTCTATAGCTCATAGATGGGTACCACGACCCTCCTCCCCCCCCCCCCCCCTCTCGAACAAATTGGAAATTAGATGCTCTGAGAAGGGAACGGGGCATCTCTCCCAGTAACCTGCTGCAACTCACCTTTCCAGTTTATCCGTCGATCATCTGACATCATATGGCGGCATTACTAACTAAGCGACGTGTAGAATAACATCATAATCAATGACGTCATTAGTACATCATGAACGCATAATTGAAGATGGACTATGCGTTGTTGTACGAATTGTATGGCTTTACTATTTAATAAATATTCTGTTGAATATTTTGAAACTAATTTGACTGCCGCTATTGCTGCCATAAGCAGCAACAGCTCGCAGTCAAATTAGTTTCAGAATATTTAACAGCTTATCTATATAATTTTCTGGAAATTGCTAGTCAGGGAGTTCACCGATCGATCGATCCCAACACGAGCGAAGTGTGGGTGGAGCTTAGCTAGAGGTGGGCGAGGATTAACAAAAACTGGAATAGTTCATTCCTGTCCAGGACCCTGCACGGAAATAAATCCTGTGCTTTTTAATGACGCGTGTAGGTCTATGTCAAATTATCCAGGATTAGGCCTCTTTAATTATCATGAACTTCAGCGCTATATATGCATTCATTCAATGCTGTTGTACGATCTGTATTGCAGGGACCAGAAGGCACTCCTGGACAGCTAGGAGTTCGAGGTTTACCAGGACCCGTAGGACCGCAAGGAAAACCAGTAAGTGTAGTCTAGCACAAGCAGCCATCTAGATTAGAAAAAATAATAAGCTGTAGATATGTTAATAAAGTTGGAAGGGATGCTATCATTTGCTCGTCGTATTCTACATACGCATTTCAATACACATGTTTCTAACGACCACATGATTTATGGGATAAGAATTCTATAAGCATGTCTTATCATCTGCCCACAAACCATATTTCTATAGCAACTAACATATATTGTAATACAACATAATTTATAAGAACGATAGCGAACAACGGCCATGCATGAACGTATATATGCAACCAAACTTACGTTGTAGCAAGCTAACCGCACAGGGGCCGAGTGCCCCGTTGTGGCGTTAAATAGGCGTAAAGCAACGTGACATAGGCTAATGGGGGACTTTGCTTTAAAGCCTATTTAAAGCCACAATGGTGCACTTGACCCATGGCTAGCCTATATAAGAAAGTCCCTTCTGTAGAACAAGCATACGTGACTCGATCATCAGTGAGTTAATAGCAATAATTCTCAAGATTTAAAGGGAGTCTCACCGTATCTTATACTAACCATTCATGTGATAGAATTTGCCACCCATAATCCATTCCTGGCACTCTAACTTTTTTATCATGCCGACAACGAAATATACTCAGGCTTTAGTAGTTACATATTGATACATTTCTACAGCCTATGATGGCTGTCATGATTTACTTTTCAACCAATCAGAAAAAACCTAGCGGGCTTGCCTTGATATATGCGCTCGGTCATAGAGGTGCCAGCTATAGCTTGGCAATGGGGTATAAAAGCAATCATACAGGTAAGCTGTTGAATATTTTGAAACTGATTTGACTTGAAGTTGATGCTGCCATATACAGCAACAACTTCCAGTCAAATTAGTTTCAAAATTTTCAATGGGATAAGTATTACATAATAAAGAATGTAATGCATTGGCACTTACATGACATCACACACTATTGCTTAAGGAAACAAAATGTTGGCGATCATTGTGCAATATTTACACGATATTACAAAGCAGATAATTGTGATACATATAAGGGAATGTAACAGCATATGACTGATATGGAATCTATAAATCATAATCTATCGGTACAATACTATGAGTTGAGATTCGCATCCCTTTAAGTTAACACGGGTTTTAAAAAAAAAAGCATACCTTCACCGTTTCCTGTTATCAGAGGTGGTCTCCTAAGACATGTATGAATGTAGAGCTTTCATATGTTTTCTTTGCAAAGAATGATAAGTTCGTAATTGCCTCGTAAAATAGCAAACTCTATACTTAGCAGTAAGTGACATAACTATGTTTTGCAGGGCCCTCCTGGGAAATCAAGTCCCCGTGGTGAAATAACCAACGTGGTAGCCAAACAAGTGAGTAAACATGTACACGCGTGCGAGTGCTCCCACACTTACGGACACACCCACCTACGTCCCAACATATACCCACACACACACGCGCGCACACACGCACGCACGCACGCGCACGCACACACATTCCTGCACGCCCGCGCGCCATCGCACGCACACACTCACCCATTCACGAACCCACACACGCAGGCACATATGCACAGACACGCGCACAGACATGCACGCGCATACATACATACATACATACATACATACATACATACATACATACATATATATATATTTATTGCTGAATTATATTATTATTGAATATTGCTTGCACCAATAGCAACAGTGTTCACCAACACTATTTTAAAGGTAAATCGAGTTATCATGCTATAGCCAAGTTAATAACCGACTCTAAGAATACACGTACTATCTTTTTTGATAATTGTTCCTGTCGTTATGCTACAGGGTCTACCAGGAGAAGATGGGTCTCCAGGTGTTCCTGGACTTTCAGGAATCAAGGTAAGGTAAAGCAAACAATTTTCTAAATATTAAACCCGTTAACCCCTCTTGTGTCAACTTAACCCTTTAATGGTCAAACTTACCAAAAACAACTTTGCAGTGGTGTTCAGACTTGGCTATCTGAAAGGCCTCGAGAAAAGTATTTTTTAATATTTACCACTAGATTGACTGGCTCGGTAACCGAGCAAGTCATTCTAGTGGTACATTTTCAAAAATACTCTTCTCTAGGCCTGCAGATAGAGACTGGCTAGGTAAAACCTTTAACATTCTTTACTTTAAGCCAGCGAAGAGAAATTCAGTGTTTACATATACAAAAAATAGTCATCAAAAATTAAAATGTCTTGAAAAATATTGACCATCGAAAGTTTAATAGTAGTAGTAGTAGCAGTAGTAGTAGTAGTAGTAGTAGTAGTAGTAGTAGTAGTAGTAGTGGTGGTAATAGTAGTAGTAGCAGTTGTTGTTGTTGCCAGTTGACTTATATAGCTTCAATAAAATTGAGATGATGAGAATTCACGCTTCAGAAGCGGGCGAGGCATTGCTAGAAATGGATCCCTGTTTTCAAATCATTTGCTATTTGCTCTACAAGTGCACTTTCAGACGTGATAAATGTCACTACACTATTGAGAATGCATCACTGTGATGTCACTAACATTTAACTTATTTGTTTTACGTTTAAGATAAGCGAGTGTCATTGCGCTGTGCATTAACTCTTTTATGAATAAATTTTTGAAAATTTAATCCTGGAATGGTGGTCTCGGTTATCGAGCTAGTCATTCAACAGTGATAAATTTTCAAAAACAGTCTTCTCTTGGCCTGCAAATAGAGATTCCTTAGGATCCCCTGCACAGGCCGGTAGCTGACGGTTTCCGAATTCTCATTAGTTGTTGGAAATGATTGGGCTAACATGTGTACTATGAATTTGACAATATATCGGGATCCGCTAGTAAGCCATGCACAATGTTAACAACTCACTTCTTGATGTACACAATATAAAACAATTAAGCCTTTGTTTTATAGGGCATCAAAGGCGAGGCCGGTGAAGATGGAGAGAAGGGCACAAAGGTAAGCTTAACATTTCGATATCATTTCTTAAGAGTGGAGTGCCAGAATTCAGAAGAATTCCTTAAAAAGTTTAACAGGTGAAATTTAGTACAATGTGCCAGACATGTTAGTTGCATTAAAATTGCATTAAGGTCATTTGGGAATATCAAAAGGCCGGATAAGACCCCTTCGCCGTGCCCTGGGATCATTTGGTGGTGCGGTTGAAATTGGGGATGGCCATCTATTCTTCAATAGCATTTGTCAACAATGTGAGCACAGATCGCCATTTATTGATGGTCTAAAACTAAATTTGGAAATATGTCCCTAGTGACATTATCTATTAGAAGGATAAGAATGATGTGAATTCATAATCTACAAATGGCCTATGAGCCATAATGTTCACCTGGTTGATTAGGAACTGAAAACACGTTTACATTAATTAATGCGTAGCAAGCACCTTTGGTCAAATGGCTAAGTATAACTATTGTGGTAGACCAGTGTGGCAATGGTCCTTATCATTGTTTACTAATGAAGCAATGAGCCTTGACAATAATGACTAAAACGGAAGTCTCACTGACCCTATTAACTAACTGGACAGGCACCACTTGTGAATGGAGCAAGAGTAACTGATGACACTAACCAATGGAACCTAGCCTTTTAGCCCAGTGAGTCAAATATCTGGGACACGATTGGCCAACGAGATAAAGTCCTGACACTAATGATCAGCAAGACAAGTGTTACAAACATAATTGGCCAATGGGACAAGCACCCCTGATCACTGTGACATGTATAAATGATTACATGGGCAAGTGGGGCAAGGGTCCTTGGCATTATTGGTCAACGATACAACCAACCCTGATACTAACAACACATCACGTGCGATTTACTCTACCTAACAATGGGGTGGGGCGGTTGGGGGTGGGTGGAAGCAGCGCTTGTCAATGAGGAATGTGCAACTAATATCAGTTACCAATGGAGCAATGGTTTCTGGAAAACAATTCGGCCGGAAATATGGGTTTTGTGCGAGAAACCCAATAATATGTGTATGTCCGACACTCTTGACCAGCATGTAAAGCTTCATTGGCTAATGGCACAAGAATAATACATGCAATTTAGTAATGGGGCAACGGTCATAGGCCCAGATTTGGAGAAAAAAATTCTAAAATATTGGCATCCTTGACATTATTAATCAGCGGGAAATGTGCCATTGGTCAATGAGGTGGCCATCCCTGACACTATTGGCAAATGCTTTAAGTCTCCCAAAACATATCATTTACCAATTGGGCACTGGTCAACATCGAAAGTTTGAGTAGGAAATACAGAATATTGGTCTCCTCAATGCTATTGACCAATTGAAAAATACCATTGGTCAATGGTCATCCATCCCGGACACTATTGACTAATGCTTTAAGTGTCCCTTCAGATGAGAAATCAAACATATTAACGTCTTTGATATTCATGACTAACGTGGTAAGTACCATTGACCAATGGAGCAATAATCCCGGATATTATTGAGCAATGGTTCAAGCGTGCCTGATACTACATAACGACAGCACAAATTCTAATTCGTTAATCAATAACTAAATGTGGTCAAACATGTTCTTATTGGATTCAGTAACGATCATAGGCTATAAGATTCATTACTTACAAAATCAAACAAGGAGTATAATTCAGTTTTTGTAGAAACGGCCACTTAATATTCAGAGCTCAAAGAGATATTGCTTAAAGGATCATTTCTGTCAATTAACAATAGACGAAATGTGCCACAAATGTATTTTCCCTATAGGGTTCCATTCTTAAAAACTCCTTAAAGAGCAATATTTATGGCCATTGAGTCAAGTTGTAGGCTCTTCATGTTCATATTGCGAATATGTACTCCCTGAAGGAACATATCTGCTAAATTTGGTTTTAATCCATCGACAAATGATGAAGCAAATTATGTATTTTCCCCATAGTTTAAAAGGCTTAATAAACGAGAGCTATGTCCCTTTTTAATGGAGTGGCCCCTTTACATATTCATAAGTTCAAATAGATATTTGAATGCCTGTACATATCTGTTTGTTTTTAATCTATCAACAACTAACGAGACAAATGTATTTTCCCAATAATGATTCAACAAATTAACATGGTTCTTAGCACCATAAAACATCTTGCTAATAACAACAATCTCCTGAAGTTTAAGATTACTATCTTTAAGAATAAGAAATTGTATCACAAATCTATGTCCCATAGGATCCAATAAAAAATATAAACTAGTATGCAACATGCTGGTTGGAGTTTGCTTTACCATATGTTATGACTAACATCTTCAATATATGAATAATCACCATTCCCATCATCTGTATTGATATGTGGTTATTCTGTTCAATAATATGTTGCTTACAGAATTGCACTGTGTGCATATATAGAACTACAAGCGATTAGTAAACTGGTTAGAAATGGCAGAGATTTACATGAACTTATTTATTGGTAATTTTTTTCCCAGGGAAACATGGGCAGAGCGGGATCAAGTGGCGATAAAGGTGGTACTGGTGCTAAGGTACAAACAACTATGTAAGACCATTTAACTGTAGTTATACCATTTCAGGAAAGGAGTTCTTATCTGTAACATCATAATCCTGACATGTAGGTAAGTGTTTTTATTGATGATGTTGCCTATGGAATTCCTTTCGGCGAATCTCTAAGGCGGTGATCTCACTGGAGAGTTAATCAGGAATAACACCATACCTCAGTGTGGCGTTACGCCGGCCAAGTCTCTAGTGAGAACACGGCCTAAGGCCTTGTTTTCATACAGCCACTATTTCGATAATTACTGATTGGCTAGCGTTCTCATTGGACTGCCTCTTGTCCAGGAATAAATATGTCACTTATCTCGGAAAAATAGGTGGTGTTCTCACTAGAGACTTAATCCGGACTAACGCCATACTGACGTATGTCATCATTTCTGATTAACTCTCTAGTGAGAACATGGCCTTAGTCTAAAGGAATCGGTGGTTTATCTTCCGATATATCGTTATTGCTTCTCTATGTGAATGCAACCCTTTCCATCAAAATTTATCAGGTAGCGTTAGCGTCTCTGATTTTCTGCCATGTAGAGCTATGGTCATCATTTTCTCTCGCTTCGCCAGGTAGCGTTACCGTGTAGGCCAAGATTATCTTCCACCAGTGTGAATGCAAATAGATATATCGGCTATATATTAACCTACATAGTGCAGAAAATAGTTAAACATGATTAGGCAATGAGAGAGGCCTATGGCCATGTTCTCACTAGAGACTTATTCCAGAGTAACGCCATGCGTCAGTAGGCCTCTACCGATTAACTCTCTATTGAGAACACGGCCATAGACAGCTGCAAGTGTGATTTGAAGACACCTATTAATGAGATGCAAGAAAAACACTAGAGTTTGTTAAACTAGAACTTGAGTCGGAGCTGATGTCCTGGTTCAATGTTACATCGTGAAGCCGTCCAGCTGTCAATATTACATCGTGAAGCTGTCCAGGTGTCAATATTACATCGTGAAGCTGTCCAGGTATCAATATTACATCATGAAGATGTCCAGGTGGCAATATTACACCGTGAAGCTGTCCAGGTGCAGGGGCGGATTATCCATGAGGCTAGCGAGGCAGTAGCCTAGGGCCTCGCACTTGAAGGGGGCCTCGCACTTGGACAAAAAAAACATTTTTTCTGTTTTCTTTTTCTTTAGGCAAGCTACATAATGCAACGAAGAGACACTCGTTCAATATCTCAAAAATAGATTATTGCCTTATCATGGCCTTATGTCAGTGACCTATGTTATTCTGTTTATAGTCTCGTTTTATTGTTTAAATATCGATTGTAACAATGCTCGAGCGGCCGAGCTGAGTTACCCGAGTAGACTAAACAAATGCGATGATCACGTGATGGCGTGACGCACATGTGGAAAGTAATTTTTGTTGCCGCAGTGAGTCAGTGGACGCGGTCCTAAGCACGTAAACGATTTTTGATCAGGAATCAGTAGGTCTACATTCAGTCATTCATTGATTCTCATAGTCATACTGTGGATAGCCGAGTTTCTTTCGTAAAATTTAAAGAAAGGCAAGGTAGGAAGAAACATTGTTACAATGTTACTGACTAAATTAAAGCTACGTTGTCATGGCTGGCTATATGAATATTTTTTAACAAATTGTAAGTTGTATATTACACCCTTGCATCTATCGGGTAAATAATATATACCTTAATATACCCAAACAATGTCTGTTTGGGTAAAACGTATAATTTTAACCCTTTCGCCGAATAAGCTATGAAAACCGAAATTAATTATTATGTACGAAACATTACATATTCTATTGAATATTTTGGAAATAATTTGACTGAAAGCTGTTGGTGGCTCGGGAGCCAGCAACTTTCAGCCAAATTGTTTTTAAAATATTTAACATGGTCGGAGATATGGCGTATGGGAAATGTTGTCTGCAAAAAACTTGGCAGTCAATGTGTTAAAAACTCCATTTTGTCTGCTATAAAGCCTATAATAATTAACTAAAATGATGCCAAATATACGTCAGATTGCACCACAGAGCATTTAGATTAACCCCCCCCCCCCCGCATGGTCTTGTGCCTAGGGCCTCGCGCAACCTTAATCCGCCACTGTCTAGGTGCATGCCCATATTACATAGGGAAGCTGTCCAGGTGTCAATATTACATCGTGAACATGTCCAGGTGTCAATATTACATCGTGAAGCTGTCCAGGTGTCAATATTACATCGTGAAGCTATCCAGGTGGCAACATTACATCGTGAAGCTGTCCAGGTGTCAATATTACATCGTGAAGATGTCCAGGTGGCAACATTACATCGTGAAGCTGTCCAGGTACATGTCAATATTACATCGTGAAGCTGTCCAGGTACATGTCAATATTACATCATGAAGCTGTCCAGGTGTCAATATTAAATCGTGAAGCTGTCCATGTGTAAATATTACATCATGAAGATGTCCAGGTGGCAATAGTACATCGTGAAGCTGTCCAGGTGGGAATATTACATCGTGCAGCTGTCCAGGTGTAAATACCACATCGTGAAGATGTCCAGGTGTAAATATTACATCATGAAGCCGTCCAGGTGTCAATATTAAATCGTGAAGATGTCCAGGTGTAAATATTACATCGTGAAGATGTCCAGGTGGCAATATTACATCGTGACGTTTCATCAGAGGCTAGATGATGTAATGTGGAGATAGGGAATCAGACAGTCAGTTCACTTAAATGTGATGTCTAAATTTATTTTAAAATATCCAAATATGTACTTATTGAATGTCCATTTGCAGGCCAAGAGATAGTATTTTTTTAAACTTTACCGCTGGAATGACTGGTTTGGTTACCAACCCAGGCATTTCAGTGGTAAATTTTCAAAAATAGTATTCTCTTGGGCTGCAAATGGGAATTCCTCAAGACCACTGCAGAGGCCGGTTATGGCCGGCTTTGACATGGAAGGGCTAATTATTTGAAGACTTATATGCACAGATACTAACTTCAATTGACTTCCTTACGTTCATGGAAAGTATCATTGTCCTATTGCACGATCCTCGCCCTCCCACTACGTTCCTGTATCGAGTACCGTGCTTGCACACCTTTGATGTTTGCGCTAAGTTCACGAAGCTTCATAAATATTAATGAACTGGGGTCAGTCAACTTGCGCCAATGAGACTGCTCGATAAGAAATCAGGAAGTAGACAAATTTACACATGTGCGTAAACCAAACTAGTGGTTTTTGTTACCGAAAACCAATCTACACATTTTCTGTTCCTCAGATAACTTGTTGAGAGCAAAACTATTACAAACTTTTGCAAATGTCTCTTTCCAGATCAACAGCGTCGTGATCGCTGTTGTTTTTGTGATAGTAAATTCGGTCACCAGACGAACTCTCGCCTATCGCGCGAAGTAGGCAGAAATCTGATTGGCTACCTTCAACCCACTAGCGTAATGTTACTTTGCATGGCGAGAAATCACAGGTCTGTGAGTACGGCCTCGAACAGTGTGGTTATGTGAGTGGGTGTATGTTAGTACGATGGGAAATTATACTACATTATAAGTGTCAGGTAATTTTCAAGCTTAAACCCGATTAAAAAAGTTCATAGAAATGTAATTTTGACTCTGTATCTTTTAGATTGCCTAACTGATACATGTTGCTGGCAGTTTTAGCTATATCTCTATTCACATATTTTATCAGGGTGTTTCTGGAGACAGAGGACCAAGAGGCCATCCAGCAGCGAAAGGCCAACCGGTAAGCAAATTACGCGGGAGAAAATATACCAATTAAAGGTGCATATGCACACCAGAATGCTTGAAAATAAAATTGTTAAAATTGTATACATTTAGAAGCTTAAATCGTGTGCCTAAATGTAATGAAACGAAATAAATCTTAACATATGATGATTACATTCCATATAAAGTAATATAATTTTTTTAAGTTGTGAAAATGAATTGGAGACACGGGTCTCTAATACATATTAACGACTAAAAGATTATATTAATTTATACGTATTGAAATGTTAAGCTTTATTTTGTTTGATTACATCTAGGCACACGATTTAAGCCTCTAAACATATAATATTTTAGCAATTTTATTTCCAGGAATTTGGATGTGAATATGCACATTTAATGTATTAGAATGGTTTTTCTATGTAGGGCTTTTTGGTAGCGATAACATTGTCAGTGATTTTTGGGCTTAGTGGTACATTTGGTCTAAAAAATAAACAAGCGGCCCAAAGGGCCTGTGTCGCTCACATGGAGCACTATGGATTTTTGTCAAAATTGTTGGTGGGTGGTTTAGGAGTAGTCTTTTAAATGAGTTTGTGGACATTTTTGCAAGTCCAATATGGCTGCCAAAAACGCTACATTTTGATTGGTCTACTGCGGCCATATTTCTGACGTATCTCCTTCCCTTGAAAAGAATTTAATGGCACTCAGTGCCTAATCATATCCTCCAAATTTCGGCCCAATTCGCTCAGTGGTTCTGGAGTTGTTTTGGCAAAAAATAGGTTTTGAAGGATGGCCGCCAAGCCATTTGGCCAATCAAGTTCCCTTGAACAAACTTGGTGTAGCTCTTACCCTAGATGATATTTCATGCATTTTGAATTGATCTCCCAAGCAGTTTTGGAGAAGATTTTTAAAGACATTTCTAAAAAAATCAACCAAACTCCAAGATGGCGTGAGAAGAATACATTTAAAATTTCCCATTGCTTTAGTATTGGAGATTTTGGCGGGTAAATGTTCCAATATGGCCGCCAAACACGCTAAATTTCGATTGGTCCATTGCGGCCATATTTCTGACGTAGCTCCTTCCCTTGAAAAAACTTTAATGGCACTCAGTGCCTAATCATAACTCCCAAATTTCACCCCAATCCGCTCAAAGGTTCTGGAGTTGTTTTGGCAAAAAATAGGTTATCCAAGATGGCCAATCAAGTTCCCTTGAACAAACTTGGTGCAGCTCTTTCCCTAGGTGATATTTCATGCGTTTTGAATTGACAACTTCTCTTGAACACCCTTTAATGGGTTAATGGCCCTTAGTCCCTAATCATATATCACAAATTTCGGCCTGATTGCTTCAGCGGTTCTGGGGAAGAAATCGTTTTTGTGAAAACGAGCTCAACCAAGATGGCCACTGAATCATTTGGTCAATCAAGTTCCCTTTAACAAACTTGGGTCAGCTCTTGCCCTAGATCATATTTCATGAGGTCTGAATTGATCCCTCCAACTGTTTCGGAGAAGATTTTTAAAAACATTAAAAAAAATCAGCCGAAATCCATGATGGCCGCTGCCCAATTGGCCGATCGGCTTCGTCTGAACAAAATAGAATCAATATGCCCGAAGGATGCTTCCTGCCAAATATAATTGAAATCGTCCCAGTAGTTCTCGAGAAGACATTTTAAATTTCCCATTGCTTTAGTATCGGAGCTTTTGGCGGGAAAATGATCCAAGATGGCCGCCAAACCGTTTATCCGACAATTTTGAAAATTGCAAATTTGAGATCAGAATACCCACAAACCTATATAAAACGAATTTCTACCTCAAAACCCATCAACTAAAAAACTCCAATATGGCTGCCAAACATGATATATTTTTATTGATCCACCGCTGCCATGTTTTTTGACGGATCAACTTCTCTTGAACAAATTTTAATGGCGCTTAGTCACTAATCATATATCACAAATTTCGGCCTGATCGCTTCAGTGGTTCTGGGCAGAAGTCGTTTTTGCGAAAACTAGGTTATCCAAGATGGCCGCTGAACCATTTAGTCAATCAAGTTCCCTTGAACAAACTTGGTTCAGCTCTTGCCTTAGATCATATTTTATGAGTTCTGAATCGATCCCTCAAACGGTTTCGGAGAAGAAGATTTCTAAAAACATTTCTAAAAATCAGCCGAAATTCAAGATGGGCACCGGGCAAATTGGCCGATCAGCCTCATTTGAACAAACTTCAATCTCTATGCCCTAAGGATGGTTCCTGCCAAATATAATTGAAATCGGCCTAGTAGTTCTCAAGAAAACATTTTATATTTCCCACTGCTTTAGTATGGGAGCTTTTGGCGAGAAAACGAAACAAGATGGCCACCAAACCGTTTATCCAACAGTTTCAAAAATTGCAAATTTAAGATCAGAATGCTAAAAAAAAACCTGCATAAAACTAATTTCGGCCTCAAAATCCATAAAAAAACCTGATATGGCCACCAAACATGCTATACTTTGATTGGCCCACGGCGGATAGGTTTTTGAACAAACCTTAATGGCCCTTAGTCCCTAATCATATCTGCCAAATTTCGGCCTGATCCCTTTAACGGTTCTGGAGAAGAAGTTATTTTTGCTAAAACTAGCTCAACCAAGATGGCCGCCGAACCATTTGACCAATCATGTTCCCTTGAACAAACTTGGTTAGCACTTGCCCTAGCTAATATTTCATGATGTTTGCTTCAATCCCTCAAGCGGTTTCGGAGAAGATTTTTAAAGACATTAAAAAAAAATCGGCCAAAATCCAAGAGGGCCGCCGGCCAAATTGACCAATCGGCTTTGTTTGAACAAACTTGGATTTCTATGACCTAAGGATGCTTCCTGTCAAATATAATTGAAATCGACCCAGCAGTTTTTGAGAAGTCATCTAAATGAAAAGTTGATGGATGGACGACAGACGGATGATGGACGGACACACGACGGACGGTCGCCATGGCATAAGCTCACTTGGCCTAATAATAACAGTGTTCAAGAAGTGTTCAATTTTCTCAAAGAAAATGTCAATGTTTAGACCAAGAAAAGAGTATAAGAGCCAGTCATTCCAGTTGTAAATTTCAAAAATTGTCTTCTCTTGGTCCGCAAATGGACATTTCTCAAGACTACTGCAGAGGCCGTTTTAAGCTGATATCAGTGTTAAAGGGTTATTAGCAATGCACGTAAAAAGAACATATATATACGTATTCCTATTTATGCTATTTGATGTAAATCAAACAAATATGTATTGCAGTTTCTCAGAGCATATTATATTTACAGTTTAGGTTTTTGTTCCTAGGGTGAACAGGGTCTGCGAGGATTTGTCGGCAGTATTGGTCCTCAAGGTCATACGGTATGTAGCCGAATAATACATTTGCACACATCTACTGAAAACACACACGCACTTACACACACACACACACACACACATGCACACGTACGCACGCACGCACACACATACACCTACACACACACGTGCACGAAGATATGCACGAGTACGTAGGTACGTACACGTATGTACGCACACACTTTGCTCATCATTTTGATTTCGTGATGGTATCAACTTCATTGCGTGCACTCTCGCTAATTAAGTTCCTCACTATTCTGACAGGTTGTCCTCTCAGTAACCCTCCAATCCCAGGATCAATCATCAACAAGCAACTAGTTACTCTGTAGCAGCTGTCAGTCACATTAATGCCCCGCCCATCTCCAGCTAAGCTCCACCCACCCGTTGTCCGTGTTGGGATCAAACGATCCCTGCATTCTCTGAATATCAATTTCAAGGAAACTATACAGGTAAGCTGTTGAATATTTTAAAACTGATTTGACTGGGTGCTGTTGCTGCCTATGGCCGCAACAGTGTCCGGTCAAATTAGTGTCAAAATATTCAATTGCTTGTTTATTAAATAGTAAAGACATACAATCCATACAACAACGCTTAGTTCATCATCAATTAAGCATTCGTGATGAACTAATCTACGTATTTCATGACGTCATTGATCATTACGTCATCATATACCTCACATAGTTGAATATGACGTCATATGTTTGATGGATAAACTGGACATGTTAATTTCGCACTATTTAGTGGTATATTACTTTCATAGTACACAATGGATGGATCCAATCTGCCACTCAATTATATGACGTCATTATCAATTACATCACGTGTAGTCTGGCATCACAATCATGCACAATGAATGGGTAATAAACTCTGTCATGGATATTGAATAGTCCGTTGAGTGACAAATTGTATGTCTTTAATATTTAATCACCATTCTGTTGAATATTTAGAAACTAATTTGGCTTAGCGCTGTTGCTGCCACAGCAACAGCACCCAGTCACATAAGTTTCAAAATGCTCAACAGCTCACCTGTATAATTATCTTTAAAAATGGGATTCTGAGAATTCAGAGTTCAAGCTTTATAATTCGACCACAACACGCGCACAACGTGGGCGGTGACTAGCTACGATAGCTAGACGTTCATCCCTCAATTCGTCGTATCTGATGTACTGGATTACAACAATTTATAGGAAATTCTACAATTTTGTCATGTTTGTTGGACAGATTTTCATGAAGAAGATCTTAATGATGCTATAGATTGACATTTTAGAACACTTTAATGTCAAATTCTGTTGATTCACCAGTCCTTTAATTTTCAGTGATTTGCAGAAATAGTGTATCCTTTTCCCTTTAATGGTCACGATTGGTCAAGAAAATTTTAATTTGTGCTTAGTGAATGTCCATTTGCAGGCCGAGAGAAGAAAACTTTTTGAAAATTTATCACTGGAATGACTCCTATGCTAAATTGTTCAAAAATTCCATAAGGGT